>JACXGI010008122.1:0-34602 GCA_016801175.1 Esox masquinongy
CACACACACACACACACACACACACACACACACACACACACACACACACACACACACACACACACACACAACTAATGAAAAATGCAGAAAGGACGATGCAAGGAGAAAAGTGGAGTAAAAAAAATCAATAACTGTGATAGGGAGGAAAAAGAAGTGATGAGGGAAACGATGACCAAGGAATGAAATGATGCACCAATAAAAACTGGTGAACTTCCATGCGGAAATTACCTGCTTCTGTGCTCAGGTTGGACTTCTGAGCAGATTTGGGGCCCTCTGGATCCATAGCAAGAAACTCTGGTTTGCAAACAGGCGAGTGGATGAGAGGGGCCTGAGTGGGTGGCCCTTTCATATCATCCTTTTCCAGGTCTGCCTTACCCTTCTGGGTGAGTAGGAGGTAAGAGCTCGGACTGGGAGATTCTTCCTGAACTTCTGAGGTTATTGTTGCAGGTGCCTCATCCTTCAGCCCAAAGTTTATGTTGCCATCATCATCATCCATACAAAGCTCTGGTGACTTAGAAAACTTGGAGTTATCTAACGCTTCTAGAAATTCATCTATCACACCTCTGGGTGGCCTCTCAATGAACTCAAACTCTTCAGAGGAGACTTCCGGTTCAGAGATCTCATCTGCAGCCTCTGGCTCTTGCACTTTCACGTCCTTCTTCTCAGGCTCTACCTGAAAACTTGCAGGATTCTTGGCCATTGCCTCCAGAACAGGGGACAGAGAGTCTGCCGAGGGACTCTCAGAATCAGAATATTCAGGGGTCTTTCTAGTCTGGATATTAAGAGGCTCGAATTGATTCACTGTTTTCGGCAAATCTTTCTGTTCCACCTGGATGGCTTCCTTACTCTGGGTTGTGGTCTCTGCCTCCTTTACGAGGTCAAAGACACCAAAATCACTTTCCTCTTCAGTTTTCACCTTTACAGCTAATCGTGCTTCTGTCTCTTCAGTCAGCTCCTTCAGCAGTAAAGCTTTGGAATCAAAGGCAAATGGATTTGTGGCTGACAGAGTGACAGGGATGGGAGGTGACTCAACAATCTTCCGGATAGGAGCAGGGCTCGGCTCAGTGCTTCCTTCAGAAGAGCCCGAGTCCACTTTGTCTGGGTTCAGAGGGAAGGGCTTCAAGATATCTGGAAGAGATGGTGGAAGTCCAGAGTCTTTGCTCTCTTTTGGGGTGTTTGAGAACTGATTGAGTGGCTCCATGAGTGAGTCCGCTGCCATTTTAACAGACTCATATGTTTTTGTCTCATCATAATATGATGGTGGGCTGCCATCTTGTGAATCTCCAGACTGCCCATACTGGACCAGGTCAGGGGTGGGACTCTCAGACATTTTGGCAGCCCTGCTGTCAGAGGTGGTGTCGGCAAATTGAGAGAACCCGGCATCAGACACAGGGGAGAAGCCCTGGAATGAACTCTTCACCTCTAACATTAAGTCATCATCTGATTGGCCAAACATGTCAGGCTCATACCCAGAAGAGCCTCTGGAGGCTGAGTCCTTGGAGAAAGTATCCATGGAGGCCCTGGTGTTGTCTTGAGAAGCTAGGAATGGAGAATCCCAGTGCTCTGTTGGGTTAGAGAGGGCAGGTGCAATGTAAGATTCAGGAGTCATCTGGGGATTTTTGGGGGACTGGGAAGGAGTAGTAGACCTGACTGAGCTACAAAGCTGCTCTTCAGGAGAGACTACTCCACTGTCTTCACACAGAGGCTTAGACCCTGCATCGCTCTGAGAGACCTTTTTTACATCGTGTTTATTTGGAGTGTAGGTAGCAGCTTCTAACCCTTTTACAATATCCTCATCATTCAGATTACTAATGCCTAGTTGGGTGTTACCCTCTTCATCCCAAGGCATATCCTTGGTCAGTATTTGGGAAGGCTCAGTAGAAGGCCAAGAAGAGAAGCCCAATGGAGCAGACGTTGGATTTGGACTCTCTGACAGAGAGAGGTCCTCCAGAGAGTCAGGAGAGTGAAGAGGGGAGAGAGGGGAGATGGGAGCAGGGGAATCACCCTTCTGCCCAAGTGCTTGAGTGGAAAGGGAAAATGCAATACATCAAGACAAACTTCATTCCCTCAGTACTAGCAAGCCATGCCTGGCATGCCCTGCAAGCAGTCTACAGAGGTGAGGATTCCCTTCAGAGAGAGCATTTACAGATACTTTTGGAAACCAATCCAAACCTTGTTTAATGTGTCAATTTAGTCACTTAGCACAGAGGCAATCAATGAGGGGAATCTTCACTTTTTAAACTATATATTTCAGTTTCTTTTGGCTTATCTACAGTCTACTGTAAGTAGACTTTGACCAAAGGGATTTACAATACAGGATCATACAAACACATAGGAAGACTCATGTCAGAAATAAAGTTACTTTAAAGTTATTTAAAAGCAAATACTCCAAAAGTGTTCTTACATTTGTCATGCATTTCAGAAACTCAAAATGTAATTTTGTCAACAAATGAACTGAAAGAGAAGATGCAGGAAAGCATAGACAGCAAGCAAAGAGAACTTGCCTTTTGGGAATTGCATCAGAGGTTGAAGAGGAGCAGGAGGAAGAAAATGTTCATCTGAAAAAGAGACAGTAGCATAGTGTGAAATGGACAACGCCAGCGACAGAGGAGTTCCGAAAACACCAGAGCAGAAAACAAGCAACACTCCAGTAGTGTGAAACCAAACCTTAAAAGCAGCTTAGAGAATTCAAGAGGGAAACTTGCATTATCAGAACAATGAACAATGTATCTTAAGGTAGAGGCACGATGATCAACCCAAAAACTAACAAGGCGAAATATAATGAACAGGGGGCCTATGGGTGGTCCAGCAGCCTAAGCCGCTATCGCAGGTGCACATGTAGCTCCTGTTGCAGCATGAGTTTGAATTCAGCCAGCTGCTCTTCCAGCAAAAACCCTCCCTACTAAAGCTTAACGAACAAAATAAATTCAGTACCAGCCAAAAGTTTGGATACACCTACTCATTCAAGGGCATTTCTTTAGTTTTACTGTCTTGTAAAATGGTAACAACATCAAAAATATGAAATAACACATGGATCATGTAACAAGCAAAAAACAGATTAAAAAGACATTGTGTATTGTAAATTCTTCAACGTAGACACCTTTTGCCTCGATGACAGCTTTGCACACTTTTTGCATTATCTCAATGAGCTTCATGAGGTAGTCACCTGGAATGCATTACAATTAACATGCTTGCCTTGTTAAAAAGTTATTTTGTGCAATTTCTGTACTTCTTAAGGCATTTGAGCCAATCCGTTGTGTGGTGAAAATGAAGGGTTGGCATAGAGAAGGACATCATTGTCTATATAGTAGTTGTCCATATTACAGCTCAAAGCAAAGAGAAATAAACATCCACAATTATTTTAAGGCATTATGGTCAAATAATCCTTTGAATTTGAAAGTTTATTCAAGTGCAGTCACAAAAAACCATCAAGCACTATGATGAAACTAGCTCTCATGAGGACCGACACAGGAAAGACCCAGAGGATAAGTTCATTAATTACCAGCCTCAGAAATGAGCAATTAACTGCACCTCAGACTGTAGCCCAAATTTTGCAGGAGGTGTGATGGTGTGGAGGTGCTTTGCTGGTGACTGTGATCACACGGTCTGTGATTTATTCAAAATACAATACAAACTCAACCAGCATGGGTACCACAGCATTCTACCGCAATACACCAGCCTATATGAGGGCTGTACTACGAAGGAAGTTCAACCTACTCAGATTTAACTCGGGGTTATCAAGGAAAGATGGTGTTGACAAACTCTGATTGCCTAAATTGTTGTTAAACGGTACTATGACGGTGATTAAGAAGTTTGTTAGTTGACTCAGTGTTAACTTAATGGGAGTTTGTGCACGTTCGCCTAAAAGGGGCACGTTCGGCAACCAAGGGTGAGTTTTAGCACAATGGCTCATGCTCCATATTCTTCCCCGGAAGAATGCACGTTTATGTCAGGATGAGGAGTTTAAAGAAAGTTTAACGGCTAAACCTAACACTGTGGCGGCCAACAAAGCCAGGTAGGCTTGTTGGCAGCACACTGCCGACAAAGTAAATTCGTAAGAGCAGTGTTCTTGTCATATGTTCTCTATTTTGTCTTACAGACTTATTTGTAGTATGATTGAGATGTAAGGGCAAGTAAAAAAGTCTATCTAAATATGTGAAAACAATTAAGGTAATTTAATGTTGATACAATTTCGACTGGGTTTTCCAAATGTGCCGGCATTTTTGTGGGTGGAGGGGTGGAACTTATGTAGGGTAACCGAGTTATCCATGAAGATAACCTGCTCAGAGCAGTTTAGACATGCAGCATAAATTGCCATGACAGCATACCTCAGGTAAAATTTAGGGGCTTACAAAAAGCACAAATTCTAAGCTAGACCATTTCTATAGCAACGTGAACCGTTTACATGCAAAATGTTTCAAATTAGAGTGATTTGAATGCCATGCACAGCATACATTTTACCTGAGGTATCCACCTTTCGTAGTATGGGTTTATCAGGAAGTTACACCCGACGTCATTAAGTTACACCTGGACTTACCTCGATAAGCCAGTTACCTTGCTTCGTAGTACACCCCTCCAGTTTGTGCTTAGTGTGGCTATTATTTGGTTTTCAAAAGGACAATGACCCAAACCACACCTCCAGGCTGTGTAAGGGATATTTGACCAAGAAGGAGAGTGATGAAGTGCTGCATCAGATGACCTGGCCTCCACAATCACCCGAGCTCAACCCCATTGAGATGGTTTGGGATGAGTTGGAAGACAGACTGAAGGAAAAGCAGCCAACAAGTGCTCAGCATACATTGAAACTCCTTTCAGACTGTTGAAAAAGAATTCCAGGTGACTACCTCATGAAGTGCAGAGAATGCCATTAGTGTGCAAAGCAGTCAAAGCAAAGGCTGGCTACTTTGAAGAACACTGTTTTATGTTTATCTGATGATTTCATGTGCCATTTCATAGTTTTGACATATTCAATGTCAACTTTATTTATTTAATAATAACATTGTAGAATAATAGTGAATATTATTATTAATAATGTGGAAATCTCCCCCAAAACAATGAAATACCCTAGAATGTGTAGGTGTGTCTAAAGGTTTTGACTGGTACTGTGGGTGTGTTTAAAGAAATTTAGGGCTAGAAAGAATGTTCTGATTCAAGTCGCCTGTATCATCTAGTCCACAGATATTCTACAAGCCTCCTGACCATAATGAACAAGCTTGTATCCCCATTTCTAAATAATGCAGAAAAAACATGGATAAAGACCTTGACTAGCCTGAGACAACATAGCACATTAATAACTTTATTCCCTCTCCAAATCCCTGATTCCAGTTTTTAGGCCTGGTTGAGACATGGGCCTAAAGTCCTTGACCAACAGACCTAAGCAGAGCAACAACTGGGGATTTTGGGCTTACAAAAAGCACAAATTCTAAGCAAGATCATTTCTATAGTAACGTGAACGGTTTACATGCAAAATGTTTCAAATGAGTGATTTTAATGCCATGCACAACATATTTCAACCAAATCACAACATCCATATTTTTCATAGCCTGTAGATTGCAATCCCTTGGAATATTTCAGCAGGAGAAACAATGTAACTCAAATTTATTTGATTCAATGAGCCATACAACAATTAAATATGATTGCCATCATAAACAATGGTTCAGATTCTGAATAAAATCATTCAAAGAGATCAACACCCAATTAAAACAAAACCCTGCGATATTTCACATCATAACAGTAATTTATTTTACAATGACTATTCCAATCTGACGATTATTCAGATCAGACAAGTTACCTCTTTTGTCTATGTTCCAGCGTTGAAGCACACCTAAAATTGAACCAAAAGACATTAGCCTAGCTATAATTAAACTCGTATTGCTTGAATGTTCCTTGTGATGAAAAGTCGTTCGAACATTCTGTCTACCTATTCAGCGAGCATGCAGCTCGTGTATGGAAGTCAGCTGAGCATCTATACTGTTGTTGTCGTAACAATGAGGCACGGGAACGATTTGATAGCAAGCGAAACCATCAGAGGCTGATTCAGTAAACGCGAACAGTAGCTAGTTTTTCTGTGAATTTATTTTACATAGAGCAGAGTGTAAAACGAGCAGTGATGGACAACTAGCTAGCAGGCTCTTCAGCACTTCATTCACTTAAGCATTGCTTTAATGCCTTTGCCAGCAGGGCTTATTGCAATGCTTTTGTTGTGCTGCATTTTTCTGACTTCAAGCCTATACAGTACACTCCTGAGATTAGGCTGGCACCTTTGGTGGTGTAAAGATTTATACTAATAATAATCATGGAATACACAAGCAGTCTATACTAGACGTTAGGCGTCTCACTGTAATTTTTATTGATTAAGTGTCATTAAGCCTGGTACATTGTAAGCTAGTAGCAACCCAAACCACGAAAATTTGAAAATGATTAAAGAAAGTCAGGTTTTGTTACGGCAAAAACGCCTTAATTGTTGATTTCTAGAGTTTCCTATGGAATAAAGGTATACCTACTCTGTTTTTGTCAAGCAAAACCAGAGAAATTAAGCATGTGCTTTCTGGTAATGGTGTGTGATATGCAGACACTGATCTCCCGCCTACTGGCACCCATACCGACTGATTAATAATTGGTCAACTATAAAGATGAGCAACTTACTGGCTCTGAAGCATAAACCAAATGTTTAATGTTATCGGCTTTTTTGTTCCCCAAGAATAACCTTTTGTTACCGCCGATTCATATTCTTAACGTAGCTATAGACTAAAAGTTTGTTTACATAGCACATGTCCTGCCCTACGATGAGAAATTGCAACTATTGGACTGCTAGTGTATGTCTAACTGTAAATAAATGTCGGACATTATAAATGGTAGGCCTACACTAAAGTACGGCACATTGGTGGACTGCACGTCTATAATGTGTGTGTGGCACATGATTAAGAAACAGAGGTCCAATTAACCGAACACATAGCAACTCTGTCAGTATGCTAATTTTGTAAGGGATAAACACAGCCGTTCAGTAAATTTAATGATTAGGTGTCCCGTATATCAGAAATGAATGTTCATTCTAGAACTCATTCTAGCCAATCAGCAAGAGGTATTGAACTATACTGTGGGGTAAATAATAAGGTAAGACAGGGTGTGTTTGGCCAATATACCTCAGCTAAGCGCGACGACATCACATAGCGTCTGGACAACACTTAACTGTGGTATATTGGCAATATATCACTAAACTTTGAGATGCCTTATTGCTCTTATAAACGGGTTACCAAACGCATTTGGTGCAGTAAGAAGTGATGTGATGTCATACTGTGGGTATACAGTCTCATATACAACGACTATCAGCCAATCAGCATTTAGGATTCAAACCACCCAGTTGATAAGTAGGCTAATACAAAACCAGAAGTGAATTAGTGTCTTAGTAGCTGCAAATCCAAGCTGCTGTGTTGGTAAAATGAAATTTTTATTGGTGGGGGGGCAAATACACAACACACACAAAACAGTTAATTGTGAAACCCTTTCTGCATGACCAATTTAGGATATAGAATCTGACCATGTTAATTTTATAGAGATTATTTCTAAATAGCTGGGTGAATTGGGTTTCTTTCTTTGAGCAATAGTGCTTTATTTTATATTACTAGGTCGTTATAAACAACCTAGTAATGACACCTTTCTACACAACTTCCTCATTTCAGTTGGACCACAAAGTTAAAATATGGCGAATTTTTATATCATCATCATCACAAACCATTACATGTTATTTTACCCCATCGGATAAAACACGGGCTTTGACCAAATCTACAGTCTATTGATGCTATTTCTCTGGGTGGATTACCCCTTTAACTAACCCAACGCCCGAGCCAGAAGGCCCCTTTTCTAAACGTTTTTATATTGTGTGCAGGGCTACAAAAATTATTGCATGAACCAAAGTAGAATATAAAGCATGCCTATCCTTTTAAAATTTGAAGAATGAGCCTGAAGGAAAAAGCCGGTCCGAAAACGATAGAATCGACCTTCACTTAACGTAGGTCTTTGTATTAATGCTATCCCAACCCCGCCCTGCCTCGCATGTCTGGAAAATGGTTATAGGCTATTCTAACCAAAAACAGAGACCAAATAAAATCTAAATTCTTCGGCACTAGCTAACTAAGTAACACATTGCATTATTTCCAACTAATGTGATATCAGATTTCCCCCGAACTGGAGATTGTAAAAACATATTAAACGTGTTTGACAAATATGGTGACAAACTGGTGGACCTAATCTTTCCCTTAAGGCACAGTTAAAGGAAAAAAAACGAATAACAGTAGTGTGCGTGGACCACTTTTACTAAGTGAGATTCCTTTGTTATGACTAATCCAAGTCATCTTGATTGATTCAGAGACTTGCTAGCTAGCTAGCTAAATTAGCACAAACCATATAAAAGAGAAACACGCATGACACTGAATTCATATAACAATGACGCCATCTTCATCCGATTAAAAACGTTAAATTACTATTGCATAAAATTAATTATGTCAGAACCGCTGCACGACAGATCAATTCTAAATTGAGTATTTGAATTTAAGTGGTGCAATTCTGCAAGCGTCCGTTAGCTTGCTAGTTTTCTGCTGAGGATTGTCAAAACAGGTGGGCCGCATCTTCACAAACGTAACAAACTTGCTTTTTTTGTCATACAATTAGCAATGCTGTTTTCTTACTTCACAGCAACGTGATTAAATCTAGGTTACCGACAGCATAGTCTCCTCTCTACCTGGCTAACTGAGTATTGTAACAATCAATACCACGCCGAGCTGTCTGAAACAATGAACAAGCGCTAGCTAGCTAGCTAGCTGCAGTACAAACTATCGCTTTAAAATATATAAGAATGTTGACGCACTAATTCCACATAACTAGTTAGTATCGTTCGTAAACTAACAGAAATGCCAACTGACAACTAGCAAGCAAACATTAAATATATCGTAATGCTTTGCCGAGAAAGACTGAATTCGGAAACAGAGGATGTTTAATACTTAAATCATTGACTACTTACGGGATGGTGCTAGAGGAGCCGCAATCGCTTCGGGGAGCACTTCCACTGGAACTGGTGCTTCTAATACTGGAGCTGGTGGTGCGGTTTCTACTAATGGTGTGGCTTCTACTGGTGCAGCTTCAACTAGTGGAGTTGCTTTTGGATGATCTGCTCTGATGAGTTCTGGCAAAAAGTCTGGATCCAAATAATTACGAATCTCAGGTTTCGCAACCACAATTGTGTCTGCGACCTCCTGTTCTTCTTCCTCAGATGGAGTTGAATCTGGACTCAAACCCGTGTTTGTCAGTTGTTCCGTGGCATCCACCGTGGTGGTTGGTTGTGTTTCCTCATCCGTATATTCTGCTATTTCCTCGGGGTATGAAGCCTTGTGCCTCTCAATGGCATCATGTGCTCCGCCAACTAAGTCTACAATATCATCTTCGTCAACTTTAGCAGTGGCCTCGTTGTTGCCATAATGATGTCCGTATTGACTGTAATTGCTCATGTCGTCTTCGGGGTGAGTTGTGGAAGACACTATTTGCTCACTGTCTTCCATCTTCTTGTCGGCTTAAAACGGATGGGAAAGTTTATACTTTGGAAGACAAGTACCCAAAATAATGTCCAACACGAACAAATCCCAAAATACCTACAAAAAAGAAAAAACCGTCGCCTCCCTCAGTGTTTTAAGGCCCGAATAAAGTTACAGAATTTTGCCACGAACACTGCCACGGAACAACCGAATAGTTAGTTCGCGTGCGCCGCTTTGCCAAAGTAGCCTAGCCCTACACCAGAACATTGAGAAGCCAGAGTTCAGGAACCAATAACTACCGAATATCCCTGAGCGATGCAACATGTGACCAATAAGTGATCGCAAAAGTGAACTGTCTCCGCCCAATAGATGGAGTCGAATACGGTTTGGGTCTCCCTGAAACACGGCATTTCACCCGAGGGCGGGGCCTTAGCTACGTTGTTGTTCGCTACTGCGTTACAGGATTATAAACTGTTCATGTGCATGTAGTTGCCAGTCGTGTTTCCATTAAAACACATTATTATAGTAGAATAAAAAACTTTCATGCTGTGCATACATTCATTACCGATCTCTTTTGGTTAATGTTTGTAGATAAATCAGAATCAGAACGTCTCTAGACATCTACCTTATGATTTTGCCAACTGAAGTTACTACCTATTGCATTTGGTTGAATTTGGGAATAATTTAATAAAGACTTGACGTATTTGGTTGTGGCCAACTATCCATCAGAAAAGCTATTTGTTGGACCCAACCTGAATCCCCTTTAACCACATTTTAGCCAAAATATCACAAGACGATATCAAGAAGATCTTAGTTGTGATGCCATGTTGGATGAAATACCTGCAGCTCTCCAGATAGAGGGGCAGATATGTGTTTTATATAGTAGCAGAACAAAGCAGTTATTTTTGTTGCATTGCTCAAGATAATAATAATAGATTTTATTTGGGGGACGCCTTTCAAGACACACAAGGACATCTTACATGAGGAATGGCCCTACAGAGTGTTAAGTGCAATACGTAAAAATATAAGATTAGGGCATTAAAACAAGCGTTTGCACTATTGCACTGTTCTTGATGCAGCATGACAATTATGGCGTCATATCAGTCTCAAAACTCACGCGCACGCACTTGCCACTTCGAGAAGAATAAATTGAGTCGAGAGCAGAAACACAAGCTGCGCGTGCTGAGGATCAAACTCGCGCGCACGCCGGTGCCACTTCGAGAAGAAAAAATTCAGTCGAGAGCAGAAAGTGACGTTGAGAGAGCTGAAACACAAGCCGCGTGAGCGAAGGACCAGTCGCGCGAGAGTATAAACATTGTGAGAGCACAGATATCGTTGCGTGGAATTATTGCAATATAGTGATGGGAATTTCGAGTCTTTTTAGTGATCCGGGTCACTTGGACCAGTTCAATTAAAAGAGATGGTTCATTTTGGCTCTCAAAACGGCTCTTCGTTCAGTATTTTTTTTAATCACCCTTTATTGCAAATATGATTATGCACATTTTTCTAATCAGCCCAAATCATCTAACGGCCATAATAACATGTGCTTGCCTTAGTAAAGCTGTGGAAAGAAAGACTTTTATTTGTTAATTTATCTTTCACTGAAATGATGCATTTTAATCCTAGCAGGTTCCATGCATTAAAAAAATAAGTGCAAAATCTTGTTAACAATGCAATAAATCTTCATTGTGTTGAAACATTTAATAGTGAAAGAACAGTAGAACAGATCACAATAGAACACAATAACAAAACATTGTAACACACATTAACTTATAATGTAAAATGGTTAAAGGAAAAAAATACTAAGTAATATTATTATTACCAGTTCAACATGGCATTTGTTCTAATTGTTGGCCAAACTATAAACATGTCTCAAGGTTCAACAGATGAGGAACTATTGTGTTAGACAGGGTTGTCCTGCTTGGAAGAACATAAGCTGGATTTAGAACATGACAGTAGTTTCTGAATCCCTTGTCCTTAACAATGATGTGGTTGGAAATCTCTGGCAACCATTTTACCCATTTCTTCATCTATCATGTTCTTTGTTGAGGTAATGGCCTTTCATGTACTGGCCTATGGAGGTCTGGGGTGGTAGGTTTGGGGTTTTTTGTCTGGTAACTGTATGTACTTGCAGCACTGGATTTAGTTCCAGAGGATGTAGTAGTGGTCCCTGACTCATCTGTGGTAGAGGCATATGCTAGCATCTGGTAACACACTAACAGCAACTTTCAGCTGTGGCAGCAGGACTGTTAGATGTTTCGTTTTTACGTGCCTGTGGAGATTGTTGGTGGAGCCAGAACGAATTGAAAGTGTTGCTTTGCAAATACTGCATACTGCATTTTCGTAGTTTTGTTATATAGCCTATATAAAAAAATCGATAATTGAACGCATTCACAGATAGTGTATATTACAAGATAGTAATACAAATTAACATTTTACAAAAGTGTTTTAAAAGTGTTTTTAATATTATTAAAGTTTAAATGTACATTTATGAATATCTTATCGAATTCCGTCATTGGCCAATTACAACATCAGTCAAGGGTTACGTCTTACTTAATGGATTCAGGTTCAGGCTATTCCTTTGGAATCATATTTTTGTTCAACGTTTTTAATTAACAGTGGGCAACATTTTGTACAATGAGTTTATTTTAATAATTGTGGTTTACGGCAAATGCCTTTTGTAAATTTATTCTTTTAGCACAACTTGCTTCAAACATATTTAAGAGCCATATTAACGGCTCTTTTTCTTTCGCAAATCGGCTCTCTTCGTTCACCAAAAAGAGACATTCGTTCGCGAACGACCCATCACTGGAGAGCAGGGGGTTTCGAGAAGTCGCAGGTGAATTTTGAGAAGTCGCGGAGAAATTCCACGCAACGATATCTGTGCTCTCACAATGTTTATACTCTCGCGCGACTGGTCCTTCGCTCACGCGGCTTGTGTTTCTGCTCTCTCAGCGTCACTTTCTGCTCTTTCGACTGAGGCGTCTGCATGCGCGTCTTGGTTTTCTGCTCTCTCGACTCTATCTTGTGTGCACATGAGTTTTGAGACTGATGTCGCCATAGACAGTGACCCAAAACACACTGGAGTTCATCTGGGGGGGAAATAGAACGTTTTAGACTGGCCTAGTCAATCTCCTGATCTAAAAATTATCGAACATGTATTTCCATTACTGAAAAGGAGACTTAAATCAGAAACTCCCCAAAACAAGCAACAGCTCAAAATGGCTGCAGTAAAGGCTTGGCCTGGTCTCAGATTCCACAGGTAAACATTTCTTGTTTGTATTTGAACTCTAACGAGAGTCTAATTCATTAATATTGCCTTGGTGACGATGAAGGCGGATATTAACTTGATTTCTATGAGTAAAAAATATTGTTCTGAGTACAAAAAAGGGGCATCCATGTTAGAGGACCAGAGAGGCAACCATGATGTCAGAGGATTTCTTTTAATAATATAAATATTTTAATTCTCTTACAAAGTAATTATGGCCATTTATGTAGCCCCTGATTAAGAATTCAGATTTGTTTTGTGGCCTCACCACAATCAAAGTTGTTATGCATGATACTAGTAAAGAGAACAGACTATGACAAGTGACTTGGGTCATTGACTATTTATAGGGTCTTCGTCTAACAATTATGGTGTTGATGTCCTTCGTGAGAGGGAGCTGTAGCTTGTACGTTCAGTAGTGTCCATTGAGTTCTACAGAGAACATGATTTAAAGTTGAGCTCACTGGGCTACAGAGTCCGACCTTACAAAATGCACGCCATTAGTATTAGGCTGCTATTTTCAGACAAATTTTACTTCTTACAAGGAATTCCCATCTAGGTATTTCGTTGTTTTTTTTTAGTTATATGTCCTAATTTGGGACATACTGGATTCACAATGTGCTTAGGGGGTGACTTTAACCTGCTGGCCAGCTCTTGAATTACTGCAAAATCTAGATCTCCTTGGCCAACTAAAGGTATACAGCAGCACCCTACACACACTCACATCTATGGGAATCAGGGGTAGAGTGGCAAGAAGAAAGCCATTTCTTAAAGATATCCATAAAAAGTCTCGTTTAAAGTTTGCCACAAGCCACCTGGGAGACACACCAAATATGTGGAAGAAGGTGCTCTGGTCAGATGAAACCAAAATCGAACTTTTTGGCAACAATGCAAAACGTTATGTTTGGCGTAAAAGCAACACAGCTCATCACCCTGAACACACCATCCCCACTGTCAAACATGGTGGTGGCAGAATCATGGTTTGGGCCTGTTTTTCTTTTCTTCAGCAGGGACAGGGAAGATGGTTAAAATTGATGGGAAGATGGATGGAGCCAAATACAGGACCATTCTGGAAGAAAACCTGATGGAGTCTGCAAAAGACCTGAAACTGGGACGGAGATTTGTCTTCCAACAAGACAATGATCCAAAACATAATGCAAAATCTACAATGGAATGGTTCACAAATAAACATATCCAGGTGTTAGAATGGCCAAGTCAAAGTCCAGACCTGAATCCAATCGAGAATCTGTGGAAAGAACTGAAAACTGCTGTTCACAAACGCTCTCCATCCAAACTCACTGAGCTCGAGCTGTTTTGCAAGGAGGAATGGGCAAAAATTTCAGTCTCTCGATGTGCAAAACTGATAGAGACATACCCCAAGCGACTTACAGCTGTAATCGCAGCAAAAGGTGGCGCTACAAAGTATTAACTTAAGGGGGTTGAATAATTTTGCACGCCCAATTTTTCAGTTTTTTATTTGTTAAAAAAGTTTGAAATATCCAATAAATTTCGTTCCACTTCATGATTGTGTCCCACTTGTTGTTGATTCTTCACAAAAAATTACAGTTTTATATCTTTATGTTTGAAGCCTGAAATGTGGCAAAAGGTCAAAGTTCAAGGGGGCCAAATACTTTCACAAGGCACTGTATGTGTTGAAAACGTTATGGGTTATTTAGGTTTAAAGTTAGGTTTAAATTTATGTTATTGAGGTTAAGTGTAGGGCTGGGGTTAAGGCTGTGGGCAATAGGTTTTTGAATTCAAAATTATGTTATTCCAGAAAGGTCATGTTAAAGTGTTTCTGTGTCTGTTTGTCTGTGTGTATGAGTAAAGGCTATTTCCAACGTAGGTATTAGATTTAGGGTAGAAGTTACAATGAGGGAAAGGGTTTTAAGGATTTTTAAGTTTGGGTTAAATTTAGGGTTAGGAGTTCGGGATGATATCATTAGAATAACTTTTTGTGTCTCCACAAGGTTAAGGATTGCTTGTGTGTGTGTGTGTGTGTGTGTGTGTGTGTGTGTGTGGACAATACAATGAATGATGAAGTAGCATATACATTACACAATACATCTAAAAACAAGAGGTTAAAATATACAGACATGAGCAGGCCAATGTCCCATCCCCTGCCGTGGTGCATTGGGATTTGAACTTCAGACCACAGGAAATGTTGTCCTCTACTGGTCCACCACCATGACTTCCAATAGTATCTGATGTCTCACTCGAGGACCGCTCCTGTCTAGCTTCGTAGTCAAGTGAAGTGGGATACAGGGTGGCTGGCTATTCTGTGCAGCTGGAATAGTACTGCTGAAGCAGTTATTGCGTCAAATAAGAAAGAGGAATTTACTAAAAAAAAACTGTTCAGCTTAACATCTATTCCTTCATTTGTTTATCCCTGTTTTTCTCTCCTTCCAATTTCAAGTTTGTTCTCCAGGACATAATGATATAGTGGTACTACAAGGCGTGGACTTTACAGCTGCACCATTTGGAAGCACCCCTAACATCTACTGTATGCTTTGCACAGAGTCCCACGCTCTGGAGTGTCAACCTATGTGTGATTGCAATACAGGAGTCTTCCAATGCATCTGAAATCTGAGGAATGAGACCTTGTGCTGAAAGTAGAGAAGATAGGGAGCCAGAAAAAGCCTGCATGCCTCTCCTAGAGCTCTCAAGTGTGGCTGGCTACTCTAAAATCAGTCTCACAGCTTCAGCTCATGACTGTCAGAGACATTTTCCATTCTGAGCCACTGGGACCTCTTTTTGCAGTAGTGGCCTATCGTATGCCTGACTGTAGTGATCCTTAAGGCAACCAGCTACAACATTATATTTTCCAGAGAGCCCTTTCTAATTTTTATACTGTGAACGAGATTTGTGTTTGGCCAAAGTGATCAAAATATGTCTGCCTGTCAGAGATGGACCTTTATTTCGAAAGAGCTTGTTGAACAGAGGATGTTGAGAAATAGTCTGGTGCTATGCCCATGTCATGTGTTTTGTAGTTACAATCCTTCATATGAGTTGTCATTGAATTGGATACAGTTCTATAGTCACATGACCAATGTCCCTTGCTGTGGTGTTGATGTAACATTTATGAGTTGTGTATCTTTTTAAGCAATGTAGCTGCTATGTACTGTACCAGCGGTGGCCTGGTTTTATCAGCAGAGTTTTCACATAAATTTGACCTTTTTAGTAATTTAGCAGACACTCTTAGGGTGAAGTGCATTGCTCAAGGGCACAAAAACAGATGATTTCCCTTGTCATCTAACAACCACTAGACTATCTGTGGCATGTGTGATGTCTCTCCCAATTCTCTCCACCCCCTGGCCCAGGTCCATCCACAAGGTCCTTCCCTCAACAAAGGTTGGGATTGGGAAATGGCGGGTGTCATGATGATCTCACTAAAGTGAAGTCATCACTATGAGTATCAACTGCTGCAGCTCAAGTTCAAACAATGCCTGTATGGTCTGAGTCAGAATAGCAGTATCTCTGTGCTTAATTCACTTCACATTTTTTAATACTATATACATAAATGCACAGTCCAGTCATCTCATACATACTGTACATGCACTTGACTACATGCACCTCTGAATCTTTTATGTCACTTTCCATTACAAAACAAAAGGCTAAAATACCAAATCTTCCCCATAAAAATATGCCTCATGCACTGAAAATTACATGTTTTGTATTTGGGTATATTGACTCAAAGATGTCAGATTGATATTCAGCTGCATTTTCTGTTAACTTCAATTAGACATGAAATTGACAAATAAAATCTCGTTGTGTCACTGGATTTAGGAATAAAAATACTATTTCCTTATATTTGAAATCCAGTTTGTTTTCCATGTTGAATCAAACCAATTACACTGAATAATTTGGTTGAAATTACCTGAAAAACTGTATTTATACAGTCTGTTTTCACCAAGACATTACAACTACAGTTGTTTGTGTGGAGTTCCTCTGAAGGGAACAGATTTAGAATCTAATTGAATTATGTAACTACGCCTCAAGACTGGGCAAACAAACACAATTACATATGTGAGTCTAAAAATGTTGAATATAACTCCGCCTAATGAAATAAAACCCTACCAAAGTGGTAATGTGCAGTCACAGTAGGTCAGGCTGAAGAGGGGCATTGCCCCGGCATTAGGGGCTAATCCTCAGAGCAGGTGTGAGAGAGAGGGGTGCCAGCACCACAGGCCTGGCTAGACTTGAGGCTTTGTTTTAAATGGTGAAGACATGTGGCACCTCCTTCAATCCAACATACTCTGGCATAGGCAGGACTAGGGTGGCAAACTTCCAATTAAAATGGCCGATACATTTACAGCTAAAAGGGCTGTTAAATCCATAGCTGTATTCCGGTTATGTTAATATGAACAATGTCCCTAGAACAAGATGTGATCTCATGTAAATGATTTAACATGTCATAGGTCAGACACAATCACAAATCACAGATTGTCTATTAGGACATACATGATGTTGTTCACATTGGCTTTACCAGCAGTGATACCAAGTTCCTGGTGGTGGTGTGTTGCCTGGTAACCACTTAGCATGTTGGATGTGTGTTGGCAGGTCCAAAATACTTCTATCCGGTGTGACTCCATCGCCTTTAAATATCTTTGTTGCAGTATTTTATCTCGCTGTTATTAAATATGGCCTGGAATGGCTTTAGAGGTGAAATCATCAGTCACCAGCAGACTCACAGACAGCTTAGTCATACCTCCAGGATATACAGAGATAGTAATCAGAGAGCCTGCCCATGATGATTACAGAAATAAAACAGAGAAAGGAAATTGGATATAATTTAAACAATTCAGGGTGAGCATAAACAATACATTAGGAACTCAATGAGATATAACAGCATATTGGACACTTGTATGTTGTATAGTATCAATATAAAACACAGCATTTGGGTAGATAAAAGGTCACTGTGCATCACTTTTACTGTTGTTTTGGTGCGTTCTAGTACCGGATCATGATATAGTCATTATAATGACTGGCTCTGCTCCAGGTGGATTGGTATAGTAA
The DNA here is from genome assembly GCA_016801175.1 of Esox masquinongy. NCBI lineage: Eukaryota > Metazoa > Chordata > Actinopteri > Esociformes > Esocidae > Esox > Esox masquinongy. Next base: position 17,806 of record JACXGI010008122.1, read on the forward strand.
CACCACTGTGTTTAATTGATGAGTCAGAAGAAGGTGCTCACATAAGAGGCCTGACCATTTTCCCATGGCTTCACTTCAGGATGGAGGACAAGAAGGATTTGCCACATTGTTTGGCTCCTTGGTTCAGAACCCGAATTAACTCCACCTGTTCTACTCTCACAATAACTCTGATGACAGTCACAGTGGTGTTGCATCAGAACTTCCAGGACTGTTCTTTTATCGTAGCTGTTTCAATGGCCTCTGATACATATGAAATCTCTGTGTTTGTTTTGTCTTAATGACAATTAAAATACTTAATTTCATGTTTGTCAAAATCTTGTAAATAATTAAAAGAACACAATAAGAGAAGTGTTATTTGAAGAACATTGAACATTTTCAGTTATGAATTTGACCCAGCTGTTGCATTTGATGTTAGGCAGTTTTCTTAGTCTGTTCTCAGCAATGAGACTGAATGTGTTTGTATCTGTAAGAGCTAATGAGAGATCAACAAAGAAGGATGCATAGTGTTATTTGTCCTCTAGAAGCGTGAAATAAATACTGAGTGCATGAGACAGGAAGCAACAGAATTCTACGTTCATAAAAAAGGAAGCGATGGCTGATTGTAATCAGTGTGTTTGTGCATACATGTTTGTCTGTGTGTGTGTGAACAAGGGACTGAAGGTCAGTGGTGAATGCCTTAAATTGCCTCGTCAATATATAATACTATTCTTGGCCTACACGTCTCTCCAAGCAAAATGCAGAATAACCATAATGCCATAATTCTTTGAACTCTGTCTGCTGCAGTGAGACGGCTGCTGGCCAAGAAGAACGTGTGATAGGATGAAACAGTCTGCCAACCATCTGAGTCACAGGATGAAACAGTCTGCCAACCATCTGAGTCACAGGATGAAACAGTCTGTCAACCATCTGAGTCACCAACAGGCCGACCCAGCACAGACCAGAGAATATATAGCACCTTTGAGAATTATTGGCACCCTAGATGAATATGAATTAAAAGGGCTGTAAAAAAGAGTCATTGTTGTTTTTCAGCTTGACACTGAAAAATAATATGAATATGCCTCGAAGAGGACGCATGCGTATTTAAAACAAATCTCGAAGGATCAAAGCTGGAGAATTGCAATAGTTGATTACATCTTTGTGTCAACAAGTCTCCAAAACTATGATTAGAAGTCGTGTTCATGCCAACAGGTGTTATATGGAAGGTTTGGCAGAAGAAAACCACTACTGTCTTTTTGCTGAATGTCATTGCAACTTTGTTTGGAACTAGGTTCTATGGTCTATTGAGACTAAAATTGAACAGTTCAGCATCAAAAACCAGAGGAGAGTTTGCCATAAAAAGACCCATGGTCATGCAAAAAGTAACGAAAGTAATCTGTGATGTTGTGGGGCTGTTTCACTTCCAAATGCCATGGTAAAGTTGTTAGGATTCATGGCAACATGGATCAAGTACCGGGAGATTTTGGCCAAAACATGTCTGCTTTTGCCAGGAGGCTAAAACTGGGTCGTTGTTGGATCTTCCAGCAGGATAAGGACTTTCAAATCCACCTAAACTGGTTCACTGACCACAGGATTAAACTTTTGCAATGGCCATCACAGTCCACTGACCTAAATTCCACGTGGGGAGAGCTGAGATCGAGAATCCACAAGTGAGAATTTAGGACTCTGAAGGATCTGGAGAGTTTCTGTATTGGAGGAATTGTCTCAAATCTCTTTCTTTGTGTTTTCCCACCTCATCAAACATTTTTGGAGAAGACTAAGAGTTGTTATCGTGGCAAGGGAAGGTGGTCAAAGTAATTAATGCAGGGGTGCTAATAATGGTGTCTATATTATAAAAATCTATATTATTTCTTGATCACAGATTTTGTTTCTTTTAAGAAAATCACTAATTTAATAAAGGTTAGGATCAGGTTGATTAATGACAATGACACATATGACACATAAAACTGAGCTCAGGTGCATCCTGTTTCCACTGATCATCCTTGAGATCCTTGACCATCCTTCCAAGACAAGATTTTGTCCAACTCTGCAGCACTTAAGTAGGGAAATTCAATCAAACCTTTAGAGTGGCCAGATGGTAGAGTGGCCAGATGGATGCGACTCCTTAGTAAATGGCACGACAGCCTGCATGGAGTTTGCCAATAGGCACCTAAAGGACTTTCAGACCAAGGGAAACAAGATTCTCTGGTCTGATGAAACCAACTCTTTGGCTTAAATGAGTCATGTCTGGAAGAAACCAGGCACGGCTCACCACCTGGCCAATATCATCACCACAGCGGCATAGGTAGACCAGTCAGTATCAGGGGAAAGATGACCGGAGCAAAGTACAGACAGGTCCTTGATGAAAACCTGCTCCACAGTGCAAAGGACCTCAGACTGGGGTGAAGGTTTGCCTTCCAACAGGTCAACAACCCTAAGCACACAGCCAAGACAATTCACAAGCCTGTGAATGTCCTCAAGTGGCCAAGCCGGTGCCCGGACACAATGCAAAATCTCTGGAGAGACTGGCTGTGCTGCGACGGTCCCCATCCAACCTGATAGAGCTTGTGAGGATCTCCAGAGAAGAACGCGAGAAACCCTCGAAATACAGGTGTGCCAAGCTTGTACCGTCATACCCAAGACGACTCAAGGCTGTTTTCACCGCCACAGGTGCTTCAAGAAAGTACTGATCAAAAGGGCCTGAAAACATATGCAAATGTGAAGTTCTAAAAACCTGTTTTTGCTTTGTCATTAGGGGGTATTGTGTGTAGATTGATGAGTAAAAATCAATTTAATCAATTTTAGAATAACGCTGTAACCTAACACAATGTGTAAAAAGTGAAGGCTTAATATTTCTAATGCACTGTAAATACACATGAGCCCCCCCCACCCCAAAAAGACAGAAGTTCCCTCCTAGGGTGGAACCCCTAACTGCCTAACTGCTGTATAATGTTACAATGTGTCCATATACTGTCCTAAAAGCATCCTGTTCTTGTTTTGACTGGAGAAGGCCACCGGAATTTACAGCACCATTAATTGAAAGAGGAAACACTTATGTAACATTCCTGAAAAAACACAACAAACGCCTCTCCTCTGGGACTCAAAACAAAGAATACTGCAAGTATAATTACAATCATGAGTTTTCCCTACTTAATTGCACTTATTATGACTTATTATACTAAATTTCTCCAGTTCAGTGTTTATTTTGTAGAAGTGCTAGAAATGGCAAGAGCCATTGCAAACTTTTTTTAATGATTTGTCTTTGAAGCCTACGGGCATTTTAATTCTATAACACAGGCTGGATTGGATGCCATTCCCTTGAGATTAAACCCGCAATGTAATTACAAAGCAGATTGTGTTTTGGTTTTTATGACAAAAACCCAGCCTTATTTTTCTGACAGAGAACGGTCATGTTTCAGCTGTTAAACACACAATAAGACCCAAGAACTTTGCTGAACTGTAAATTTTACAGGCTGAACAACATTTAAAGAGAGTCTCATCACTGATGCCGCAAAATTTGACATTTGCTATTGATCCTGACACAAATGTTGATCTTATTTTATGTGAATGAGACAAGTATTTTTGACCCTAATCTATTTGCTGTGTTGCACATACACCAACCCTGCAGAGTAGATATTTGGTCCCAATATACTGAAGACAGCTGCACAACAAAGCAGTCCCTCTGCCCATCTGTCATACTGGAAATCAATGAAGTATTTTCCATTCCTGCTGCAAACCTAATGTGGCACTGCTTTAATCCATGGAAATATCAACAAACTGGACAAGGCATTACAACAGTGGCTAAATATACACAGTCAACCCAGGAAGCAACAATAGAAAGTGCGAGAGAAGCACTGTGTAATCCAGAGATTCATCTTCCCACGTACAAATGTGCAACACGGTCATGTCACAGTCAAGAAATAATAGGCTTGACGCAGCTATTTTTCCTGACCATATTCTTTTCAAAATCATAACCCCATTCCACTAGCAACACCATTAAAGAAGAGTCAAACTATTACATAAAGGCATAAAAGTAAGTCATCCCCCTGCTTACACTGACTGGACAAAAGAATGTGAGAAATGAGGAACGCCTGCCCTCATTCACTACTGCAGTGAGCTCTATCATGACCAGAGGCTGTGTGCTACACATGGTTGTCTGTTCACATAAAAAGCCCAGGCTGGGAAGATGGCCCATATCTGTGCCACACTCTAGTAGACAAGAAACACGCTAGAGCTGGAATATACAGATGTAAAAGCCTGACAGGTTCTGACAGGCTGGTTGGTGCAGATCTCTTTAAAGGCCCAGTTCAGTCAAATGTACATGATCTTCCTCTCTTTTATAATATTTCCATAATATGAAGGCAAAATAACACCATTCAATTGTTAAAATTAGATTAATGTCCCTGGTTAAAGAGCTGTTCTGAAATGCTTGGAATGTCATGTTTGATTCAAACTGGAATCCTTAACTGCTCTGTGTCTGCTGTATACTTCCCTAACTAATGATCAAATCCAATGATAAGTGTCCCTAACACTTTGTTATTCATGTCTGTTCTGACTATTACACAACCCATCAGTTTCCAGGAACAATCAGAATGGTTACATTGTTTTTGCAATCTAGAAATCGACTTTGGATAGTCAGATCCAGGCTGCTTGCACAGATGAATCTAAAGTCAGTGGGCTAGTCTAAATCGACATAATAATCTATTTATAATATGCAATTAGAAAGGTTCAAGTTCCATGTAAAACATCAGAGCATAGTTGAGAAATACAATATATGGACAACCATAAGAGGGTCTACAGAGATGGGTGGGAGGGGCTTAAAGCCCAGGGGTGGGATTAAATCTACATCTGTATTTGCCTATTGACCAATGTTAGACACACAAACACACTTAAGCATTGTATATACACCATCATATACTTTTTTCCCCCAGTGTATTCATTTTCTTCCCAAATGTAGGTCATAATGAATGATGTCCTCCATGACCCATATGCCTGTCCCTTCCTCTTCAGGCTGCGTTGGTTTTATGCTCGTGTATCTTGTCATGTTTACCTGAGGTTATACAACACCCCGTGACACAGAAAACCCCGGCTGAGGTTAGGCAACAGGGCAGGACACTAGGCACGGGTGAGGAAGCAGAGCTCTAGGGTGTATTGGGAGCGGCGTCAGCGGAGAGGCCATCTGCAGGCAGGGCCAGATCCAGCTCTTCTTACTGCAGGAGATCAATAACAGCAGCAGGGGTGGAGCCATGCGGCTCTGATTCAGCATTATCACCACCATTTCCTGTCTTTCAGTCTCCCTCTCTTTGTTCCTCTTTTTCTTTATCTGCATTTGTCTCTCTGCTCGTTACTCTCACTAAATAGGGATGCCATATCAGCATCTGAATCTTTCTCTCCATCTTAATTACATATTGCCACCCCCCTCTTTTTTCTCCCTGAACCTCGGCAGCAGAATGTCTCCATTGGATACCAGCTGCCCCCGCAGTCTGCAGTCTGACACGGTCTTAGCGTCTTTGTTGTAACATTATAATTATTGATGTTTAAAAAGCAAACTGCACGGATTGTAAAGGTCAAATTGCTCTGGTGCCCGGAGAGTTACCAGCATAAATGAAATTGATAATCACAACACTGATGCTAAATTTTGCATGATTTGTATTTTTAGCAAATACTAATCAAAGTCTGTATGAGAGGCGTTTTCAATACCACAATGGATCCTCTCTGGGTATGAATAGGTAAGAAATTCAAGGACATCTACTACACAAGTCCATTTATAACCCATTAGCGGATAAAACAGATACACCCAGCAATGCGCCAACAGACATGAGCAGAATTGATTTACTGTGGGGATTGTAGGCACAGTCAACCCAGTGTATCTTTGTGTTTCTTAGGCGGTGGCATGGGAAACTGAAGGCTGTGTTTATTGATGGGTGTTGTTTTTGCTGTGCGGAAGCTTAATTCACTCTAACATGGCGGGGTGACTGAGCCTGGTCATGCCCTGGGACAATGGGCCCACTGTGTCAGGGGTAGGCCACTGTGTTGCCAGTCTATCTGCCATTGTGACTATGTATTTATGGTGACATAATAACACAGCACTCAGGGAGCAGCCATCAGGTCTTATTTCTGTGGGAAAGATGACTAATTTGACCATCAGCGGATTTCTGGAGCCAGGAAATTAGCAAAGGGAAATTCAATAGTATGCAGAGCTTGTCAATAATTATTTGGGATGTCAGAGTTCCCATTGATCTAAGTCTAAACACTTAGCAACCATTTTCTAATACAAGGCTTGAACTGTTTGAAATGATAAGTTGTCTTTAAAGTACATTATATTGAAGAATACCTGACAAATCAACTATTAGTTGATGTGTGGCGCTGTTCAAGATATATTTAATAACATGGAAGTGCTTATAATAGAGAACTTGACACCGCGACAGCAATCAAAGTAAAATGTATGATCTTGAGGACCATGGCGTTTCTGTCTGTGATCAATGAGCAACATGATGCAGTGTGTTATGACTGGGCCGGTCTGAGTGGGAGCCCTGTATTGGACTGATGGTAAGGATCTGTCCCTTGGGCGCCCTCTTGAGGCTGTATCTTTACATGAACAGGTGCTCCATCAGCTGGGATCTCTATATTCTTGGGGACAGGCGCATGGCCCGTCTTAGAAAGCAGGATGGAGCATATTTCCTGGGCTAGCAAAGGTTTCTTCCTCTGCCCACAGCGACCCGCTACCTCAACCCAGTTCTCCGCAGAACATCCAGTATCATCCAGGATCACCTTCTCCAAAGCACCTGAAAAACAGCAGCGCAGGTATGCTCAGTTGTGTACTTCCCAAGCAAGCACAGCTAATGCGTGTGTCTGTGCGTGTCTACTTGCCTTGCTGACTCACGGGTGTCGACTACTTACCCTGTCCACTTGAATGTATATTCTCCACCATCTGCAGGGCCAGGTCTTCCAGGTCAGAGTTCAGCAGAGCATGACAGGCAAAGCCCACAGGAAGCAGTGCATTCTGTCCCTGGTACTGCTGAGTCAATGCCTGGAGCAGGGCCAGACTGGGACTGGCCCTCAGCACAAACAGACAGTCGTCTGCACACAAACACAGAAACAACCATCCACATGTACTCAAATACACGCCGGTCACATCGAGTCCCTGAACTCTATGCTACACAGGATGTGTGGGAATTATACCTTTAAATGAGAATGTTTCCCTACCTGCTGTAAAACCTTTGTTCTGATAGATGCACTCAACGGCGCTGCTGGTCATGCCTCTTTTGCACAAGCACAGTGCGGCTTTCCTGAGCACACCGCAGGCCTTGTAGACGATATGGGCAAGTGCAAGACACGTGTCGGACGTCCGCAGCAATATGTCGCCATGCTCACCGATCACATCCCCCAGAGCCTCGCTGTACGTTAGCCTGAGAGGGTTATGGAGAAACCTGACTTAATAAGACCTAGCTTTAAATACTCACATTTTTATGTCCATATATCTATTACTAATACTCTTCCTCTGGATTATGCAACAACCACGGTCAGCTGTATCACTGCACACATCAAAGAGACTCACAACAATTATATTTTACAATCACATTTTTACATAACAATCATATTTTAATGAAATGCTGACCTCTTCTGGGTTACCCAGTACGTGACCATTTCTAAACAGTTGTGCTGCATGGCACACCGGACAGCCTCCACCGACAGCATCTCCCCAGGCACCTGTTTCCCAGCATGCACTGAAATCATGAGGGCCTGGAAGAAGAGGAGTAGAGGGGGTAGCTCCCCCTGGCCAGGACACACTGTTACCGCTAGAGTGTGGAGACAGACATCACAGACTTAAAGTACAAGTGTAATGTCTGCCTATATAGGATGCCATTACTTTATGGTTCAGACTTCACAACACTATGAGTGTACAGGGACCACTACACACTATGACCACTGTGTGAAATAGATGATGTCCACCTCTGAACTTTTCCATTGTCTCCATATTTCTCAAGACTCCATGAGGGGATTTGGCAGCATGGAAAGCTGCTGCCTCATATTCACCTCCCTCAAATAGGTCAATGAATCTGCAGGGAGAAAAAAACAGACTGTGAAAAAGAATGATCTGTACATACGCATTCAGTCTGAGTATAGCACTAGAATGATCTGTACATACCCATTCAGTCTGAGTATAGCACTAGAATGATCTGTACATATGCATTCAGTCTGAGTATAGCACTAGAATGATCTGTACATTCGCATTCAGTCTGAGTATAGCACTAGAATGATCTGTACATACTCATTCAGTCTGAGTATAGCACCAGAATGATCTGTACATACATATTCAGTTTGAGTATAGCACTAGAACTCACAAAATAACAGAAGTACCTTTCAATGTAATCCACCAAGAGCTCAGATTCATTGACTTTGCTGGGATCATCTTCTTCAAACACAGCTGCACTAATGCCAGGAAAATCAGTGTCACTCACTAGAACGAAAAATCAATCATGGAAATAATTGTAAAATATATATAAAAAGCTCTCATATGTTTTAGGTTAAAGGCCAATGTTATCATGATTACCATAATGAAAGCACTATACTAACAGCAATAACACACACCATATGCTTAAGAAGTGTAAAATACCTTTGAGATGAAATATATTCTTCAATTTTGAAGTGAGGAAGTCGAGCAGGGGGACTTTGCATCTTGTCTTTTCCCAGGAAATGAGGGAGTCATTCAAAAACTTCATCTGTTTGTATCTAGAAAACCAATGGAACAGATGACTTTAGCAAAAGCAATATAGGCCTTTTCATTGGTTTTCTATTATAATTTGTGCCAGTGAACCTTGAGCAAAGTGAGACCCACTGGAGTTGGAGTCTCTCATTCTCTACTGCCAGCTCATCCCTCTGGTCCATGGCAAAACGCATTTTGTTGTCCAAGTCAGCCTTGACAGAAACAGACACATACTGGCTCTTCCTCTTAATCTGCAGGCTAGCTCGTTTCCGCTCAAGGTACTCTAAATGCTTTGCCAGAGCTGCTGGGTTCATTGACTCATCAAATGTCAGACCTGAAAAAAAATGTAAGCACAGGTAATAAATTATATATCACCATCATACATTACAATACACTATATGTACAAAAACAGGAACATAAGATCAGTAGCGGAGGACCATGCCTGGAATTTGCCCAACAGGCCATAGTGTCTTGCAGTCAGAGGTCTCCTGATGCAATGATGGTCTCTTGTCTTTTCTCAAATCCTGTAGTCTCTTTAGCTCAGCTTGCAACTCTGCAGTGTCTCTCTGAATGATGGCAATCCTGAAAAGAGAGATTTTTTTAGGCCTATACTTTGGGGCTGCATTGTGTCTATGTTGGAAGATTGAAGTTGACTCTCTTGCCTTTCCTGAAGCTGGACAGCTCTTCTTTGACAATACATAAGCGAGGTGGGCTGGGCCAACATTGCCTTTAGCTTCCCATGCACCAGCTTGGCATCACGGTTGGTCTTTTTTATGGCATAAATGAAATCATCATACTCTTTTTTGATGGCAGTGAGGAGTGTTTTGTATGCAGTTGAATACTCAATTACCTGGAAAAATCAAACAAGCAAGAGATATGTACATACAAAGGCTACAAGCCTCTGCTATCTGATAAGGTTCTATGTGTAGGAAGAAGAATATGTGCCTTGTTGTTCAAAGAAGGTGAAAAGATATGGTGCTATATTTTCATACCTTATCAAATGCAGAGCTGTAAATGATGTAACGTTGCTCATCAGGCCCCTCAACTGGGCACATCAGACGTTCCTTCTCACGCTGAATGTATTCACCAAGAGATTCTAAGAAAGCACTGTCTCTGGCAGATTTGATTGGTGGGGACAATGTTATTTTTTCAGATTCTCTGATAACGTTTTCAGCTCCAAACATGGTTTTGTTTGGTTTTCATTTTCCTTGCACAGAACATAGTTTCAATCATCCAATCCGGACGTGTTGTAGAGACGTGACCACAACAAGTTAGCTAAAACAGGAAGGTTGCTATGGACATTTTAAGCCAGGGAATGCACAGTATGTCCCAAGATCGTTAACTCCCCTATTATTGTATGGCAACACTTCTGTATTACCGGATATCTAAAAACTATATAAAAAAAGAATTACATATTTTCAGAAAAAAAACAGAACAATTAATACATGAATGATTAGTGTAAATTATTTCAACTGAGGGGTATTTTGAGCAGGCATGTATTTGACCACTACTCCCTGCAGACTAGCCCAGAAAACCCCGTCGCACGCTAGGAAAGCCCTCTTCTCATGATCCGCCATTAGCAGGGGTACTGTGGTAAGATCGTGCTCTCTGTTATACGCAATTCTTCACCATAATTAATGACGTTATATATTATGTTTTGGCTGATATAATTATAAATAAAACACAGACGTTTTTTGTGCAGGTGGATTGAACGCCAATATGCAGATTTTCGTCAAAACCCTCACGGGGAAGACTATAACCCTCGAGGTGTGTACTTGTGATGCTGTCTGTTCCCTACCGCAACTAGCGGGGCATGGGTTTAGAAAGCAAGTTCGGTAACTAATAAAAAACGTACTCAACACTTTGCAGTGGTGTTGGGTATTATTACCCTAAGCACTAGTGTATGTTTGTTAATATGCGTGGGTAACGTTATTTAGCTGTTAGTTAACTGATTGCTTTCCGTCTGGTCTTTTCTGGCCTGCTAATTATGCCAGCTAAGTAGTGCTTGTGGCTACCGATGCATCTTTATGGCATGGCCCCATGTCATGGACACGTGTAAATGAACTGGTCCGTTGGGCTAGCTATATTATCCATCTAATTTTAATAACGTATTATTTCTTTATATTTAGCTATTATGCAGTTAATCAACCGCTTGTATATGTTTTAACTGTTGTCTTCCTCTTGCTAGTCAAGTAGCTAGCGCAAAAGTTTTACTGACCGGTTTAATTGTTTTTTGCAGGTTGAGCCTTCAGATACCATTGAACATGTCAAGGCTAAGATCCAAGACAAAGAAGGTAAACAATAACCGTGTATTTGTCAAGCTTTGAGTAATAGAATTACATTATGACATTAAGTGCCTTCCAGAAAAGCTGAACTTAACATGGCCATTTTTTCCTCCAGGTATTCCTCCTGATCAGCAGAGGTTGATCTTCGCTGGTAAACAGCTGGAGGATGGACGCACACTGTCTGACTACAACATTCAGAAAGTGAGTTAACACACTGTTGGAATACAGTTGGTTAAATTAACTGTTGTAAACAATGTTATTTAGAAATACAATAAACATATTAAGAAATAAGATGGATAGTGACCATTGTTCACATGAGTGTGGGCTGTCTTGTACATGGAACTTGAAGTTTGTCTTGTCTATGGGTAGATTTTCCCCCAGTTGTTGTCATTACTCATTGTCCTGTACAGTCTACTAGATGCTACCATCTAGTAACATCTTCCTGAATAAGATCTTCTGACTCAAATATAGTTTTCGCTCAAATGCTAGTAAGTTTTCCTAACTCACCAGAAGTGGGCAATATAGTCAGTATAACATTATTTGGGCTAAAACACTCTTTATACATCTACAACTAGTTTGAAAGCGTGACTGATTGTGAACTTCTCTGCTTTTTTTCTTAATCCCATTGATTTTCACAAACAAATTGTACATAAAAAGAATGGCCCTTGAGGCAAAAACTTTGCCTACTCCTGTATTAGCCATTGACTGAGCCGTATGTGCATAGCACAAAAAATATCCAGCGAACAGTCCTGAAGAATGTGATTCATGTTCTGTCCAGTGGCAAGGTTGTTTTATGGTGGCATGGTTTGGGGTGGCATGGTTGATGAACATGGCTGCGTCCCTGTTATGTCTGCATGGTCCTTTTTTTCAAAATTAAATTCTTTGTGCTTTGGCAGCAGTGGACCATTGCTACTCAAAGGGATCACTGACTAACTTAGCGTGAAAGTTAAAAATGTATTTTCAAGCTCAGTGCTATCTCTGAGTACATTTTAATACAGCCTAAACAATTTAATTAGTCTTGCTCAAGTTTTTTTTTCTTCCCTATAGGAGTCCACTCTGCACTTAGTGCTGAGACTGCGTGGGGGTGCCAAGAAGAGGAAGAAGAAGTCCTACACCACTCCCAAGAAGAACAAGCACAAGAGGAAGAAGGTCAAGCTTGCAGTGCTCAAGTACTACAAGGTAGATCACACCTTTACCCATTTATCACTGACTTAATCAAATGGATTTAGTAGATTAGAATGAAGTCTGTCCATGTTTCTAAGCAGAGTTAAATTTGGGATGTCCCACCAGAACTTGACTAAAACAATGCTCTATTGTTTGGTGATTTAAATGAATATTCAGACTTGTCTATGCTGTCAAGAATTCCTCGTCAATGAGGCCTGTCAGAGCTTAAAAGAAAAAACAACATAAGTCACAGAATATTTGCTGTGTCCCACTTATTACAGAGTGTTGTTTTCTATTTCTGTACTTATGGCCTCCATGGTGTCTCCTCAGGTTGACGAAAATGGCAAGATCCACCGCCTGCGTCGCGAGTGCCCAGCTGATGAGTGTGGTGCTGGTGTGTTCATGGCCAGCCACTTTGATAGGCACTACTGTGGCAAGTGCTGCCTCACTTACTGCTTCAACAAGCCTGAGGACAAGTAAAAAAATGGACTGGAGTAAATAAAATGTTTTCACCACCAATCACTGACTTGATTCTTTAAACAGACACTGAATGAAATTGGTAATGAAACCAATCTGATGTTTGCAGAGGGTTATTAGTTGTTGGGCCCAAACTGGGAAAACTGGGTTTTTAGACATTTTGCATTTAATTTAATGTTAAATAGCCTGTGTTCACTGTGCTTGCTGATGTTTTGGTCCTAAAAGTTAAAGCAATTAGTATTAGGGGAAATAACATGCTACAAACGTTTGATAGTGTTCCTGTTTGATTTTATATATAAATGAACTTTTGTATTAGCTCAGGTGTACTGCGGGTTTTAATTTTAGTTGGGAGACATATTTTTGATACATTTCCCGATGTTTATATAGTAGGCTATGAACAAAAGTATTTCATTTTCCGCATTGACCCCCATATCAGCGGTAAAGCATAGTGTTTTGTAGTGATGGGAAGTTCGACTCATTTTAATAAACCGGGTGTTTTCGAATTATTCCGTATTAAGAACGAATCTTTCGACTCATTTCATTCATTTGGGTCAGCCTCCCCCACCCACCCTGAAATCACCGTCTAAGTCGGGCTACACTTGTTATAAAGCTGGGACTAGGAATCAACCGTGGTCCCACTGTTAATGCTATCTAAGAGTAAATGCTACACCGTGTCATGCTTTACAGCCATCAACAATGTTCATTATGTGTATTATTAGAAGATACAAAAAAAGTTCTGACTGCAGGCCAGGGGGCATTAATTGTACAAAAAACGCTCAAGCGCAACTCTGTCCAAAGGCAAAATCAAGGTTCAATTTAGATCGAAAGGAATCATTAGAAAATAAAGTTCATTCTAAACGTAATGACATTTATCCTATAATTACAACTAAAATGTTCTAATACTACTATTTTAATCTAACACGATAATAGACCAAATATCTTTTTTGCATTCATTCTGTTTACTAAGGCTGATAACAAATGAGAGACTCGGAGATCCAAAAGATGAAATCGCGGGATGAAAAGCACCATGAGAAAAAATGTATTAATAAATCTGATCAGTTTAATCGAGTCCTGGCAGTTACAGTATTACCACTAGCACATAACTGTCACCACGTTGGATAGGACACAAGCGCGAAGAGAACGGAGGACATTTAATAAATGAAACATAACGGCCAGGAACGTGACAAAAACATGATCACTTTACAGCTGAATAACAGGCTACTGTCCTTATATTTATTGTAGCTGACGTTTCTTACTTTGGAACATTAAGGATGATAAAAAATGAGAAACTTGTAGATCCGAAAGACTGAAAGACTTATTTCCTCTAGTCGTTCGCCTTCCACCGTTCCTTCAGGTGATCAAAGTGCGGGAAGATCCGTGGATCATCGCCATGCATCATGGTTCATCGTTCCTTCCGATTAACGAGATTCGAAGGTCCTACTGAGATGAATCATGCATCACGATTCACCAAAAATATTCGTTCGCGAACGACCCATCACTAGTATTTTGAGGATGCTTTCTGCCTTGGGAAATGGAAAAATCGTCGTAATTTAAGAAACTAAATTTCTGAAGGTGAATGTAGTCACCCGTTAAATATTGACTCTAAGCCTATATCATACAGCATGACAATGATCCCATATACACACACAAGTCTTCATCATGACTAAAAATGGACCTAAAAACCAATTGATGTAGCAGGAACTATAATGAGCAAGTCCATGACTAACTACTCCACGTCCCCACTGATGTGAGAGACTGATGTAAAGCAAGCGTTTTGTTGCAGCGGAAGAGACGCTGCGTAAAAACCGTATTGGGCATTCCGGAATTTTTAAGTTCCGCCAGCTGAATGTGATACGCGTGCTGTTGGTTTAGACGGAGGTGTATGGATGTGGAAGTGTTGACATTTGTTTCATAAAAAGTTTATAGTTCTCAAAAATAATTACAATGGCAATACACGAGTTACGATGTGAGTTGGAAAAGTATTTGGAAAGTCTGAATATTCAGACGGTCTGCGTGGACCATCCACCGGTAAGTCGCTTAACTGCACATTTATTAGCTAGCATTCCGTGTGACTGCGAGTTGTGAACAATATTTCCTACAACACTGTACTACAGTAATTTAATGTACTGGATTAAGTAGTTAATGCATAACTCCACATAGATTACCGTTTGAAAAAGACTGTATACGTTTTTTCTGTGTTACATGCTTAGCACCACTAAGTGTCGCACGATGACCGTGTACCTATACCATATCTTGTTAAGGCTGGCACACATTCACTTTATCTATAGTCAAGCCTGTTAATATTTGAACTAGTTTGTGCTTATTCGATGTGTAGAATGTTTCAGGTAGGACAGAAAATGTAACTGTGATTGTGCATGACGGAACTCTATACAACTTAATAAATGTTGTTTTAGCTATATTGTTCGTTAGATTACTGCAAATTACTCTAAAGAGCCCTCACCTACGGTTGAAATGAATAGCATAGTAGATGCCACCTGAGAATATTATTTAATCTGTCCAGAACTTCCATGTTCTATGCAGATTAATCTAAACATGGCGTGCAGGTGATATCACAGATCAATCAGATCAGCATCTTGTGAGTAACATTAAAGAGACACTTCCGGGTCACGAAAATTAGGACATTTTCAAAATAAAAGAGACCAACATATTGCTTCAAAACTGACATAAATTGAGTTTATTAATTGTTTAAGAAAATGTACCTCTCAAAACATTGACAACAATTCATATATGATCATATTTAAGAGTAATTTCAATAAAAAGTGGGTATTAAAACACGTTCCAATGGCAAAATTCAGACAATGCCAATGACTGAATATGGAATACATATTGCCTCATAGCTCATAAACTATTGAATATTCCACAGAGAAAGCAATGTAGGAAATGTTCAGGAGAGTGTGTAGAGTAAGAAAAACCTGTCTAATCATGGGGAATGGAGTGCTACATCTAGCAACACAATATTTTCCACACCCTCTTTTTCCACAATGTAACTCAATGGATATGAAATACATATTGCCCTATACCAAAAAAAAAAACTCTTCTATACGCCGCAGTGAATGTATTGTAGGAAATGTTCAGGAGAGTGGATAGAGTAATTATATGCAAAAAAATCAAGGGGACTGTGTATTTGCAATTGTTGCTGGCATTTTACTGCGCTCATACCATTGGCCACAATGTAACTCAATGGATATGAAATACATATTGCCCAATACAAAAAAAACTATTCTATACGCCACAGTGAATGTATTGTAGGAAATGTTCAGGAGAGTCTATAGAGTGATTATATGCAAAAAAAAATCAAGGTATTTGCAATTGTTGCTGGCATTTTACTCCACCCATCCCATTGGCCACAATGTAACTCAGTGGATATGAAATACATATTGCCCAATACAAAAAAAACGATTCTATACGCCATGGTGAATGTATTTTAGGAAATGTTCAGGAGAGTGGATAGAGTAATTATATGCAAAAAAATCAAGGGGCACTGTGTATTTGCAATTGTTTCTGGCATTTTGCTCCACTCATGCCATTGGCCACAATGTAACTCAATGGATATGAAATACATATTGACTCATACAGAACAAACTATTCTATATGCTGCTGGGAATGTATTCTAGGAAATGTTCAAGAGACTCTATAGTGTGATTATATGCAAAAAAATCAAGGGGCACTGTGTATTTGCAATTGTTGCTGGCAATACTCCGCCCATACCATTGGCCACAATGTAACTCAATGGATATGAAATAAATATTGCCCTGTACAGAAAACACTGTTCTATACGCCGCAGTGAATGTATTGTAGGAAATGTTCAGGAGAGTCTATAGAGTGATTATATGCAAAGAAATCAAGGGGCACTGTGTATTTGCAATTGTTGCTGGTGTTTTACTCTGCCCATACCATTGGCCACAATGTAACTCAATGGATATGAAATACATATTGCCCAATACAAAAAAAACTATTCTATACGCCGGAGTGAATGTATTGTAGGAAATGTTCAGGGGAGTCTATAGAGTAAATATATGCAAAGAAATCAAGGGGCACTGTGTATTTGCAATTGTTGCTGGCATTCTACTCCACCCATCCTATTGGCCACAATGTAACTCAATGGATATGAAATACATATTGACTCATACAGAAAAAACTGTTCTATACGCCGCAGTGAATGTATTG
>JACXGI010008123.1:0-34604 GCA_016801175.1 Esox masquinongy
CGGCTCATCTACTGGGCCCATACCTCTCCCTCCTCCGGTCATCCTGGTATCGGGCAAACCATGCGGGCCCTGGCCGGTAAATACTGGTGGCCCACCTTGGCTAAGGACGTGAGGGTGTACGTCTCTTCCTGCTCGGTGTGCGCCCAGAGTAAGGCACCCCGACACCTGCCAATGGGTAAGTTACACCCCTTACCCATTCAACAACGACCATGGACCCATCTGTCTGTTGACTTTCTAACAGATCTCCCCCCCTCACAGGGCCAAACCACCATCTTGGTCGTTGTGGACCGCTTCTCAAAGTCCTGTCGTCTCTTGCCTCTGCCCGGTCTTCCCACGGCCCTACAGACCGCAGAGGGTCTCTTCACCCATGTTTTCCGGCACTATGGGGTGCCCAAGGACATAGTGTCTGACCGGGGCCCCCAGTTCACCTCCAGGGTTTGGAAAGCTTTTATGCAGCGTTTGGGGGTCTCGGTCAGCCTGACCTCGGGCTACCACCCCCAATCCAACGGACAGGTGGAGCGGGTCAATCAGGACATGGGCAGGCTCCTTCGGTCCTACTGCCAGGACCGGCCTGGGGAGTGGGCAGAGTTCCTACCGTGGGTGGAATACGCACTGAACTCTCGTCACCACTCCTCCACGGGGATATCTCCGTTCCAGTGTGTCCTGGGCTACCAGCCGGTCCTGACACCCTGGACCCCGGGCCAGACCGGTACCCCTGTGGTGGACGAGTGGTTTAGGCGGGCAGCGGGCACATGGGAAGCTGTGCAGGCTCGTCTCAGGCTCGCTGTCCGCCGTCAGAAGACCTACGCTGATCGCCACCGCGGGGAAGCCCCGGTGTACCGTCCGGGCGACTGTGTCTGGCTCTCAACAAAGGACCTGCCCCTCCGCCTGCCCTGCCGGAAGCTGGGCCCGCGGTTTGTGGGGCCCTTCAAAGTCCTGAGGAGAGTCAACGAGGTAACTTATCAGTTACGTCTCCCTTCTGACTACCGTATTAACCCCTCGTTTCATGTGTCTCTCCTCAGGCCGGTGGTGGCTGGTCCCCTACCAGGGGTGTGAGGTTCGTGAGGTTCGTGAGGTTCGGGAGGTCCCCCCCCCCCTCTCGACATCGAGGGGGCCCCGGCGTACTCCGTCCGCTCCATCGTCGACTCGAGGCGCCGGGCTGGGGGCCTCCAGTACCTCGTGGAGTGGGAGGGGTACGGTCCGGAGGAGCGGAGCTGGGTCCCGGTGCGGGACGTTCTGGCCCCCGCCCTTATCCGTGACTTCCATCACCGTCCCTCGGATCGTCCTGCCTCCGCTGAGGCCCGCCTCCCGCGGGGGGGGGGTACTGTGACAACTACGCCATCTGCTGCTCATCCTCCCCCTGCAGGAGGCGGGCCTCAGCGCTCGATGTCACCGGCCTTCTAACACCACCACCCATCATCATCCATCACACCTGTTGTCTTGTTTAGCGCACCTGATCATCATCCAGTCATTTCCCCTCCAGTATATATGTTCCCTCTGCTCCCTCTGTCTGTGTGTTATTGTCTCGCTACTCATGAGCACAAGTCAGCCACCGTCATTAAAATATATGAATCAACAGTCATCGTCTCCGCCTTCTGCTTCGTCTCCGTCTGATCTAATCGCTGACACACCCTAGATAAATATGAACAGAACATATAATTATTGTTTATCTGCTTAATCTTGCACTCAAAAAAGAGCCTATGTATCTAACCTTTAATTGTGTAAAAAATTGTCTAAAGAAAAAAAATAAATCATCATCAAAACAATATTTTCTGAAACATGCGCGCCACAATTATTGGCACTCTGTTTAGTACTATGTGAACCCTCCCCTTTGGCAAGATAACAGCTCTGACTCATCTCCTATATTGCTTGATGGGGTGGGAGAACACATATTCCCCCCTTAGTCTTTGTCAGAACACACAATTGCCTAAAGCCAAATCCTGCCTCATTACTAAAATAAACTTTTTATTTTTATTTTGTAAAAGGAAATTTTTATTTTTATTTTGTTTTTCATGATCCATATTGTTCAAATTTACCAGATGTTTATAGTATCTCAGGCATTTAACTTGCCTCAGAGATACAATTCTCAAGTATATTTGCTTTGGTTGTTTACAAACATGCCCCCCATGAAGACATCTAGAACTACTGAATTCTCAAAATAATTTCAGTTAAGAAATAAAGTACAGCCTAAGGCCAGACAAACTGGTCATGCTGGTGACTGGCTAACATTTTATTGCAGTTGGCATACTATATGAAAGGGTAATTGGCAATAAAATAGAAATCTCTGAAAGGACAGATGATGACTGCAGTCTATTTTTAAGAAAACCCAGTTAATCCCAGAGTTGACCTGTGCTCAAAGTGCTGACCTACCTTTTTCTTTCCAGCGGGTCACTGCTGAGGAAGGCCTAAAAGCCCTTTTAGCTACCGATTCAAAAAAGGCCATTGGGGCAGATGAGCTTGATCCATGTCTTCTACAGTGTGGAATGTTTCATATTGCTTTATGTTTTATTACCGGTGACAGGTTTAGTACTCATTGTATACTGTACAGGAAAGTAGTCTGTCTGTCTTTAGGGTTGTGTAGAACAATGCATTGTGATCTTTTTGTTTATAAAGCCCTTTTGCACAAAACTCTGCCATGTAGTAAGAGTGCTGCATTACAGTAATAATATTACTTTTTGGGTTACAAATCGGGTAACATGGGGTAAGATTCGCCCCCTCAGAATAATATCTTAGACGTTGCCAACGGTTACCACTTTTAAATCTAGGCTAAAATCCTTAATGTTTTCTATTGCCTTTTATTAAGCTTTTAGCCTACTTAAGTATGCTTTGTTTTTTTTTAAATGTGCAGTTTTCTTATTTTGCTGTGTCTTTTAAGCTTAATGTATTTTTAGTATGCCTGATGTTTTTTTTTGGCATAATAATGTTAATCACATTGAATTTCCCCTTTGTATGAATTGTGCCATTCTAATAAACTTGCATTTGCCTTGCCTGATTGCTTGTGAGATGTGGATGGGAAATAATGGGTGGCACTTCATGTAACAGTAAAGCCAGTCTAAGCCTGTCAACATTGGTTTAACCGTTTAGGTAACCCATCTTTTCAGAAAAATTCTGAGTTTTAACTGTACAAAAATACTGCACTACTCAAAAAAATTAAGGGAACACGTAATCATCAAAGTGTAACACCAAGTCAATTAAACATCAGGGATATCAATCTGTTAAGTTAGGAAGCAAAAGCGATTGTGAATCAATTTCACGTTTTGGTGCAAATGAAAGTGACAACAGGGGCACCCACACGGAAAACTCATGCAAAACATATATACACATATATGTTGAGAAATCCTCTACATATATTTACATATGTGCTCTGAATATGTTCATGGAATACAGTGAGGGAACAAATTATTGGATCCCGTGCTGATTTTGTACGTTTGCCCACTGACAAAGAAATGATAAGTCTATAATTTTAATGGTAGGTGTATTTGAACAGTGAGAAAGAGAATAACAAGAAAAAAATCCACAAAAACGCATGTCAAAAATGTTATGAATTGATTTGCATTTTAATGAGTGAAATAAGTATTCGACCGCTCTGCAAAACATGACTTAGTAATTGGTGGCAAAATCCTTGTTGGCAATCACAGAGGTCAGATGTTTCTTGTAGTTGGCCACCAGGTTTGCACACATCTCAGGAAGGATTTTGTCCCACTCCTCTTTGCAGATCTTCTCCAAGTCATTAAGATTTCGAGCCTGACATTTGGAAACTCGAACCTTCAGCTCCCTCCACAGATTTTCTATGGGATTAAGGTCTGGAGACTGGCTAGGCCACTCCAGGACCTTAATGTGCTTCTTCTTGAGCCACTCCTTTGTTGCCTTGGCCATGTGTTTTGGGTCATTGTCATGCTGGAATACCCATCCACGACCCATTTTCAATGCCCTGGCTGAGGGAAGGAGGTTCTCAGCCAAGATTTGACGGTACATGGCCCCGTCCATCGTCCCTTTGATGCGGTGAAGTTGTCCTGTCCCCTTAGCAGAAAATCACCCTCAAAGCATAATGTTTCTACCTCCATGTTTGAAGGTGGGGATGGTGTTCTTGGGGTCATAGGCAGCATTCCTCCTCCTTCAAACACGGCGAGTTGAGTTGATGCCAAAGAGCTCGATTTTGGTCTCATCTGACCACAACACTTTCACCCAGTTCTCCTCTGAATCATTCAGATGTTCATTGGCAAACTTCAGACGGGCCTGTACATGTGCTTTCTTGAGCAGGGGGACCTTGCTGCAGGATTTCAGTCCTTCACGGCGTAGTGTGTTACCAATTGTTTTCTTGGTGACTATGGTCCCATCTGCCTTGAGATCATTGACAAGATCCTCCCGTGTAGTTCTGGGCAGATTCCTCACCGTTCTCATGATCATTGCAACTTGCATGGAGCCCCAGACCGAGGGAGATTGACTGTTCTTTTGTGTTTCTTCCATTTGCGAATGATCGCACCAACTGTTGTTACCTTCTCACCAAGCTGCTTGGCAATGGTCTTGTAGCCCATTCCAGCCTTGCGTAGGTCTACAATCTTGTCCCTGACATCCTTGGACAGCTCTTTGGTCTTGGCCATGGTGGAGAGTTTGGAATCTGATTGATTGATTGCTTCTGTGAACAGGTGTCTTTTATACAGGTAACAAGCTGAGATTAGGAGCACTCCCCTTAAGAGTGTGCTCCTAATCTCAGCTCATTACCTTTATAAAAGACACCCTGGGAGCCAGAAATATTTCTGATTGAGAGGGGGTTTAAATACTTATTTCACTCATTAAAATGCAAATCAATTTATAACATTTTTGACATGCGTTTTTCTGGATTTTTTTGTTGTTATTCTGTCTCTCACTGTTCAAATAAACCTACCATTAAAATTATAGACTGATCATTTCTTTGTCAGTGGGCAAACCTACAAAATCATCAGGGGATCAAATATTTTTTTCCCTCACTGTATATAACTTGCGCTTCTCACAATATCATAATACAATGCATGTCATATATTTTAACGTTGAATATTATGTGTTAAAATAATGAAATATTCTGTATGAATATGCAGTACTTTAAGCATTTCTCATCAACACATCATGGAATTCACCTTTAAGACATTATTTTCCAGAGAATTCCAGAGTTATAGTGAGTTTAACTAATTATCGTTGGTAAAATGGGGAGCAAACCAACATAACCACCAGTCTAGGCCTTATTGCATTACATTAATTTCTGTGAAAAGACAATTATTATCTTTTACAAACAAGAACTGATTTGTAAATTATACAGTATGTATTTACCATAATTTCTATTAAATACATTGTAAATACAAGTATAGAAACAACTGGTTAGAGTCAGTCATCTTAATTTAATAAGAACCTTTATTCAGAGTATCATACACCTGCCACTGTGTCACAATATAATGATAAATGTTTAGTATATACAGGTTTTGACTTTAGTCACTGTCGAGCAGCATGTAGCACCTTTTCCATTTCAATATATGAACCACTTTGTACTCCAAGTTTACATTACAAAAAAGACTCATTATGAAAACAATATGCATACATATTAACACAGTATCATGAATGCCATTCCACTCTGTAAAAGTACTTCAAAGAAACAACTAGATAACATAATAAACACATGACAGGAAACAATACAAATATAGAAATATATCAGTTAGATGTAAATGCTAAATACATATTACCAACTGTAATTTTGTCATTTATATAAATATATTTACATGTATTTAAGACATATTAAAACATATTTGAAAACGGCCAAAATCAAATATGTAAATATATGTATGAAATATATAGCCATACATTAGTAATACATATAAAACAAATATTAGTATATGTTTAAAAAATATATAGGCACATATTAAAAATATGTTTTTGAAATATATGTCAATATATAATACTTCTGTGTGGGCACTGGAGAGGCAACAGCAAGACAGCCCCCAAAAAGAGAATGGTTTGCAGGTGGTGGCCACAGACAATTGCTCGCTTTATTCTTCCTGACTGATTATTCTCTAGTTTGCATTTTTGCTAGTGTCCTTGTCACTACTGTTAGCACGAGGCGCTACCTGCAGCCCATTCAGGTTGCACAGGCAGTCCAGCTACACCAGGATGGCACTTCCATATGTGTGGTCGCAAGGTTTGCTGTGTCTCCCAGTACAGTCTCAAGAGCATGGAGGAGATACCAGGAGAAGGGCTGTTACACGAGGAGAGCTGGACAGGACCATAGAAGGGCAACAACCCAGCAGCAGGACCGATATCTGCTCCTTTGTGCGAGGAGGGACAGGAGGAGCACTGCCAGAGCCCTACAAAATGACCTCCAGCAGGCTACTGGTGTGCATGTTTCTGACCAAACTGTCAAAAACAGACTCCATGAGGGTGGCCCGAGGGCCCAACGTTCTCTAGTGGGACCTGTGCTCACAGCCCAGCACCATGCATTTGATTGGCATTCGCCAGAGAACACCAGAATTGGCAGGTCTGCCATCGGCGCCCCTTTCTCTTCACAGATGAGAGCAGGTTCACAAAGAGCACATTTGACAGACGTGAAAGAGTCTAGAGATGCCTTGGTGAACGTTATGCTGCCTGCAATATCATGCAGCATGACCAGTTTGGCCGTGGGTCAGTGATGGTCTGGGGTGGCATATACTTGGAGGGTCACACAGACCTCCGTGCTAGCCAACGGTACCCTGACTGCTGGTAGGAACGGGATGAAATCCTCAGATCCATCGTCAGACCTTACGCTGGTGCATTGGGCCCTGGGAGTTTCCTCTGGTGCAGGACAATGCTGGGCCTCATGTGGCCAGAGTGTGTAGGCAGTCCCTGGATGACGAAGACCATTGATGCCATTGACTGGCCCTCACGTTCCCCAGACATGAATCCAATTGAGAACCTCTGGGACGTTATGTATCGGAGCATCCCACGCCGCCAAGTAGTGCCACAGACTGTCCGGGAGCCCACTAATGCCCTGATCCAGGTCTGGGAGGAGATCCCCCAGGACACTATCCTCTGTCTCATCGGGAGCATGCCCAGATGTTAATGAGAGTGCATACAGGCACGTGGGGGCCATACAGACCATAGACACATTATGAATTGCCGTGATGAAATTCACAGAAGTTGGAATAGCCTGTGGTTTCAATTGTTTACTTTGATTTTCGGTGTGACTTTGAATCCAGCCCTCAATCGGTTGGTGATTTTTGATTTTGGATTCCATTGACCGTTGTTACGTCATTTTGTTCTCAACAAATTACACAGTGTACATTAAAGTGAAACTGAATCGTGATTACACACATTGATATCATAATTGGGTATATATTTAATAACATAAAAATAATAAAATATAGAAATGTACACCATATACTATAAATAATAGAAATTCTTATTGTGTACATTGTGTAGTTAAAAAGTATGGGGCGCCACCATGTTGGAATGACGTATACAATTAACGTCACTAGAATAGTAGTGCTCTAATCTCAACCCTATCAAACTGCAGTAACAATGGAAGACCGACCCAACTTACCTGTCCCTGTTCATCCCTTGGCATATGCTTTTGAACTAATACGTAAGTGTGTTCCCGTAGTTGTTTCATATGAGGCAGAACTGCACGGCAATGCCAACAACTACAGAATCTATCTGCTGCAAAGAGGCAGACCGGCACGACCTGGGTATTGGAGGATCAGGAGAATTGTCATGCATCCTTGACCAAATGCTCTGTGAAGAGAAATAACTTTTAGAGGTGGCCATGCTTTCTCTGAAGGATGTTCGGGCAGAAAGTTTGGAGCGCCCTATAAATAGCTGGTGAGTTGCAGCTACTGTTACTTTCACGTTGTGTACATTACAAGCTTATGGTCCAGTTGTTTGCTAGGTTAAACATAACTAACTACAATATAGGTACATAGCTAGCTTTGTGCGGTGTTACTATCTGTGAATTTGGGTGCAAGCTATGTCAAAACGCGGGTACGTATATGTAACTATTTAGACACGTGTTTAGAGGATCAGCTGGGTATTACTTTGTTAGGCATGAGCTAACAGCTAAATACCTACAGTATGTGAACTAACTAGCGTTACCACAATGTGTGTGGTTGTATTTTGCTTTACATTTGAGGTATGTCATTGTGTCCGTGTGCTGGAATTTGGAATTACCTAACTATGTAGCTGGCTTAATACAGCTACAGGTATTAGAGCCGTGGCTGGGCCTCAGTTTATTAGACATTTTTGTAAGTGAATTAATGTCGAGTCTGTAGCTCCACAACTGACCACATGACAAATTAATAAATTACAATAAAGTGTTCCACACTAATCAATATTCATGTTTCAGTCTTTACAGGTTGACTACTTATAGACAATTCACCCTGTGGGCAAGGGGGCACTTGGGAAGAAGGAACAGAGTGCCTAAACCTGCTTGTGTTGTTCATGCTATCCGGTCCAAGTTTCCCTCTGAGGAATACAACGGCTTTAAATAAACTTTTTTTGATGGAAACAGTTAAATTATTGGAACAATTTATTACAATATGCTTCATTTAGTAAATGGTATTCTGAAAAACAAAATGGTTCTAATAATTTAACTGAACCTGGCTATATGCCTTTAGTTATAAATCTGCCACTGTACTACAATATTCAGCTGTGGATGTTGTAAATAAGTCTAAAATCTCTTGCATATGAGTTCATAAGAAATTGCCATTTATGGGAAACACATGAGCATTTCTCAGATTAAGGGCCAAATTGGGTTGCTGCAATTTTGAAAATTAAAATTCCAAATTTGACTAATTGGTATTCATGAAATGATCAGTCCTTTAGTCAGGAGCGACGTTATGAGCTTGGTTGAGACCATAAGATAAGGGAATTTTTGATTTTTTGCCATTTTCTTAACTATGTCAAGTAAATGTGTCATTACCATCACATCATCGAATATATGTAAAAAATAAAACAAATGATAAATCAGTGCTTTTAAAACATTTTGTGGTTTCACATGGAATCTATTTTATCTTGAACTTAATGGGGTTGTTGATTTTTACTTGCAAGATGAATTATAGTCATTTAAGTATCTAAATCTCTGATTCATCAATCTACCCTGGCTTGGAATATAAGCTTATTTTAAGTGAATGCCATATATCAAAACTTTTTAATACATTGATCATTTAGACTGTCCAACATTGTCAGAAATCTATAATTGTAGGATGTTTTTGTCATTTATACATACTTTATTGACAAAAATATGTATGGTGATGGTGATGACATTGCAGTTCTGGTAATGACAGTTTGTTGCGGTGATGACAAATCACTGATCATAACCTATTGTAATTTAAAAGCCTAAGTGACTTCAGAACAACAAAAAAAAACACCAGCTAGTAATCTGTTTAAACATCAAAACATAGTTTAATCTGATTATGGAAGACCAAACATGAACTATGTTCCTTGTGAACAGGATTGGCTCAGTATATTTATAGTCTAAACAGACTATTTAATCATTTCATAGCCATGTTGAATAAAAAAAAACATGAAACAGGAGGGCAGTTAAGAACAGGTAAAACGCTGAAGTAACACATTAGTCATATTACGTATCCCAAACAACTAGAATCTAATCTGACAGTTTACTTAAATTTTTGTTCAACAATTGCTTAAAAAATGAAACACCACAAACATGTCATTGATACCAAATCTTCCACAAAACAGACAAAAACTCGTCAAACTTCCATCCTCTCATCCATCATGGACGATACTTTATTCCAGACAGAGACATCAAGCATCATATGCCTCTTGGTGACTGGTTTTGGCTCTGGCACGAGCCCCAGGAAATCTTCATGCCTGTACCACAGGATGTCGTCTTTCAGAGGCCAAATAAAAACGGTTAACCCCAATGATACACATTGTTTTCACCTGGACAGACTCTTCATCGACATCCTGGACCACACCTGGGTAGGCCTCCCCATCGTAACAGACCACACACCATTCTCTCACCAAAGACATGGTTATTTCGGGCGTTGTATTGAGCATCCCTTGGCATGGCTCTGTCTTCATAGTGGTTTTCTTTTTCTGTGCTTTGTTGAGGACCACAGACTCAGGGGCAAAGCAGAGGCAATCTTCAGGAGCTGAGCAGAAACAGCTTAGGATTTGCCAGTTGATGTGGCTGGACTTGGTGGTAAAAATCTACAAACAAAAAGCACAACAGTCATAATTTCACACAACACAAATATAAACTAAAAGAAAACCAACACTTTGGACTGTTGTACTGCTTGTGTGGTGTGTGCTCAAGCTTACCTGGTGGATTTTCATTGTACTATATACAGTTTCAAGCTGGTCTGGTATAGATCTGTCATTTTCTTCTATCTCACTTTCTGTGATATAGAAGAGCTTGATTTTTGACTTCTGTCAGCTTCTCAAAGAACATCCTCCCTTTTTCTTTGATATGATTTGTTTTCCTTTAATTTTCTATTGATGGTAGGTTTGTCGCAGCTGTGAGACTAATGTGTTATGGAACACAAGAGTCTTCCTGAGATTACCATGTCCTCCCCTCATCTGTTTTCTTGCTTTAGTTGTTGGAGACTGCTCAGTGGTATGCTTCTTAGTCAGCCTATCTAACCTATCTAACCTTCCTATACTTATCAACCTTTTGCAAGGCATTTTCCAGATTTTTTTGAGACTTTTGAAGATCAAAGTGGACCTTTCTTCTGTTTCTATTGACTTTTTTGCGTCCTCTTTGCTTTCTTTAAAGAACAGTATGTTTAATGTATCTGCCGTCATCACCACCACAACCTGTCATTACCAGCACAAGCTGTAATGTGCTGGTAATGACTGTGCTGGTAATGACATGTGCTGGTAATGACAAAAAACTAGCCTTACTAGCAAAGATGATGACTAAGCAAGTGTAGCTAGCTTTCTACATGTAAAGTACACCATTTTAACTATTAAAGTGATAAAAATAATCCAAAAATGTTTAAAAATACAGAAATACAACACATATGGTAATGACGCATCATAAGTTTACATGCCTAACACAAAGAATAAAGAGTAGATTTATTTACTTTTCTGGACATCAAGGCATCAGTCTTGCAGCTTGAAATCCATGGCTACCAAATAAACTTTTAATGAAAAAACAGTAGGAAAATGCCTTTATGCAGAGCGTGTTGGTAATGACGGCTAAACCATGGGACAGGTAGATATTAAGCAAAATAAAGTACAAAATGCATATATATGCTTAATCTGTGCATGTAGTTTATTAGTTCAGGTAACATTTAATTCATATGCATATTTTTTTTATTAATTTGTGATAAATAATGTTTGAGATATGGCACGACGTGAAAACTCTGGTGGCGGACAACACCAAAACACAGAGATTGTACAACAAAACACCAATAAAATGTGTTAAAATCATTAGTAAGAGCAGCCATAAAAAAAAGTCCAGGCTTGTTTTTGTTTATACTAATTATTAGTGCTAAAATGTATTAGATTTAATTAGTTTTTAATAGAATTACACCCTGTGGACAGAAATAGGCCCTAATTCTGGGAAATACCCACATACAGATCAACTTTTATAAAAATATGAATGTCACTGCCTTTAACCAAGTTTACATAAACACAACCAAAAACATAAAAGTACTTAATGCAGATTTGCTTTAAAATAGGTGTTTCAGGAAACCATTTACACTGTTTCTACCCTACCTTTTACTTATGGAAGCGACTGAGATGCTTAGCAATAATCCCTTCTCTCGTTTCTCAATCCCTCTTTGTTGCCCTAGTGCATATCTCAGACATTCTTTGTTCTCAATCTGCTCCCTCAGTACTTCCTGGATGGTCTTCTCTCTGCACCTGTTAGCTATTCCAGCCATGATCTCCTGCCAGAAGTTGTATGTCTTCTCTTTCCTCTACTGGACAACAACATATTGCTTTGCTGCCTTGGAGAACTGGTGCCTGAACTGCAGTAACTGCATGATCCCGTGCCACATTGCTGTTGTGGTCTACGGCAGCCACGCAGAGATGTGGCGGAAAGCTTTCCTGGCAATTGCTTTGTTCTTTTAGTAGCGTATTTTGTATAAATGTACACTCTGTAACTCTCCTGTGTGGATGCCTGCAGTGTTTTTTTTTCCTGGTAGTTGACTACCCTTACCTGATGTAGTAAATATCTCTATATATATTGGTCCCAAAATAATAAGAATGTGAAAACCAGAAATGGTATAGGCCATCAAGGCTATTTGAACAATAATAAAAAAAAAAATGATAGGTTAAAATGATAGGACTGCTTGTGCAAATGAGGCCAAAAATAAAGCTCTGAGGAAAGCTCAGTTATTGACTAACTGATCTAAAACTACTTATAATCAAACTAGAATACAACAGTCATGAAATGCAGGTTTAAAACACTATGGTAGCCTTTAAATAATTTAAGTAATTATTTGATCGGGTGCTAGTACTATAAACCTTACAATAATGGCCTAGCTAATGGATAGATGGGCTAAGCATCGCTAACCTAAGCCAAACAGATGTTAGATAATTGGGTACCACGCTTCAGAACACATCTGTGTTTAATTTAGAAAGAAGCAGTACCCATGAAAACATTTATTGGTACCACCAGTTATTTTGCTACAGTCTATATATTTATTGTCTATATAGTTACTTGCTATAAGTCTTACAATATATACATATCTACACTGGCAGCTACAGACTATACCTCCTCTAGCTGGCTAGCGCATCTTTGTGCTCTCTCTTCCCGCTGAACAGAGTGGCTCCTCTTGCTGGTCTGGTTGCCACTTGAGAGGTAGGACATGGTAGTCTTCTGTACTGTAAAATTCATTTGTACAACCTGAGGCTATACAATATGATCCCCCTTTGCATCTCTTGCTGGTTCGAAGGAAGACATTTTTAACTACCTGTTATCAATCTGTAAATCTTGTATCTAGTAAAGCCTGCTAGCTGTCAGTGAGAAGTAATCATTCTCGTTACGTCACTGACGTGACGATTCCAAGATGGCCATGCCCTATATTTAAGTAGTAAAGTTTAAAACGTTTTTATTTACAAATGCACAATTTTGCTGTTTTAGTTGTCAGCTAAAATGTTGTGATCGTATTACAATAATAATAGGGCCCATACTTCATAAATCGGTTCAGTTTCACTTTAAAGATTTTGATCTTTAATATATTTCATTCATCAAGACCCGATGTGTGATTTAAGCGTTCCATTAATTTTTTTGAGTCAATCAAGTACTCTTAAGTCTGAAATAAGTGGAAATAATTGGGTCCATTTCAACACACTAAAGTATACTTATTACTATTTTAATTTTAACTTGAATACTATTTGAATACTATTCAGCGTATTAAAGTAAAACTTACTGGGCTAGCCAGTGACTTAATTACAGCTAGAAACAAATGATCAACCATAAAGGGGCAAGATGCCCACGGGGACATATTGCTACTTTAGTTAAAAACCAATGACAAATTTCCCTCTAAACATGTGGATAAATTATCTCAAGGCGTCCCCACATCAATATATAGAAAAACTTTTTTTTATCTAACTTAATTTGAATATACCTACAACTTTTTCTGAACAACAAAAAATGTGATAAACTTACCCCAAAATAAATTTGATAGAATTACTTACATTTTCTTGATGAAACAAAGGACATTTTTAATTTCGCTGGTAGCAAAAGAAAATGCTATATATTTTTAAATTTTATGTTTTTTGAAAGATTTAGGGGGATGCGTCCTACCCCCTGCTACTATAACAGAATGCGGTTAAAATGTTGTATAATTTTGCAAGATTTCTTTGGTTATTACATTATTTCTGCAAAACACAGACCTTTCTTTGAAGTAGATAAAAATATCCCCCATGGGATGGGTGAAATCCCATTCTGCCGCTATGTTTTATGGGGACTAAGATGGGTCAATTATTTTAGTCAGTAAGTAATTTAGTTAATTCCGAAGTAAGTAACGATTCATTTGTTCTAAAATATTTTTTTTGAGTGACCACAACATTTGAATGACAACAACATTGTTCACTATTAACATAAAGATGCACCATCTATCATACTCGGGCTCAGGGATGGCTTACTCCAGAGATCCCTGAGATCTCCTCTGATTTGAGTAGAGGGGTTTTACTTTCACTCACATATATTGTGAGTTACAATGTACTTTTAAGATGGAGGAATTGGTGATGTTAGGGCATTTTGGAAGATTGTTGGGAGGCATTTTCTCTTGGAATTCTCTTTATTCTGTGATTGCTTTTTGCTTGTCAGGTATTGTTTAATTTCTCTGTTATGTTGTGTATTTACAGTGTTTATATTCAGGTAAAATGTAATTCTACTGTGTGATATACATTCATGTATCTGGAGATGGGAAGTTAAGTTATATTGTTTTTTTATTGTGAACTACCGAGGTCGTTACTGAAAATGAGGATCTGTTCTCAGTCAACTCACCTGGCAAAATAAAGGAAAGGATTTGAGATCACACACAGAAACTGTTCAGATCCTTCAGAGTCCTTGATTCTCACTTGTGAACTCTCATCCACAGGCTGTCAATAGGATTTAGGTCAGGGGAATGTGATGGCCATTGCAATATTCTTTGGTCAGTGAACCATTTTTTTGTGGATTTGGAGACTTGGTGAGGGTAAAATCAAGGTGATGAACAACAAAAAAATTCACAACCTTTTTTTCACATCTAGTTAGGGTTCCAATAATTCTGAGGACACTATATATTTTTTACACGTACTTAGACACATATTCCAGTTGCGCTGTAGTCAATGGCAATATTCTCAGGAATTAAACAATTTGGGATATTAATTACAAACACAGAAAGAGTGCAAATAAGGCTAAATGTAAAAATGGGTGAACTTTCCCTTTAATTATAATTGATTTCATTATGAGATAGGGACAAGAGAACTAGATGGCATCACCAGTGTCAGGCTGGCTGTCAGGGTTGCTAAACACAGATAATTCTACACATGTTAGGAAAGCAGAGTGAGGTTTTGAGGCGAAAATGTATCAATGGAAAGGGTTCGGACATCCTAATGCATCAATTCATCTACAATCCCATTTCCAAAAAAGTTGGGACGCTGTAAAAAATACAAATAAAATGGAATGCAATGATGTGCAAATCATTTATCCCTACATTGAATTGAAAATAGTACAAAGACAACATATCAAATGTTGAAACTGAGAATTTATTTTGCCCATTTTGAATTTGATGCCAGCAACATGTTTCAAAAAAGTTGTGACTGGGGCATGTTTACCACTGTGTTGTATCGCCTCTTCTCTTTAACAATACTCTGTAAGCGTTTGGGAACTGAGGAGAGCAATTGCTGTAGTTTTGAAAGTGAAA
Source organism: Esox masquinongy (assembly GCA_016801175.1). Lineage (NCBI taxonomy): Eukaryota > Metazoa > Chordata > Actinopteri > Esociformes > Esocidae > Esox > Esox masquinongy. The sequence continues at coordinate 15,324 of JACXGI010008123.1, forward strand.
TTTATTCCCATTCTTGCTTGATATAGGATTTCAGCTGCTCAACATTTCGGGGTATCCTTTTTCATATTTTTCATTTCATAATGCGCCAAATGTTATAAATGGGTGAAAGGTATGGACTGGAGGTAGGCCAGTTTAGCACCCAGACTCTTTTACTACAGAGCCATGATGTTGTAATACGTGCAGAATGTGGTTTGGCATTGTCCTGCTGATATAACCAAGGCCTTCCCTGAAAAGGACGTTGTCCAGGTGGCAGCATATGGGACTTCAAAACCTCTGTACAGCTGTGCTCAAAAGTTTGCTTACCCCTGGAGAATTGGTAATATATGTACCACTTGCAATGAAACCATGAGTGAGCAGGCAAAACACGTCTTTTATTTCATATGGGATTCTGCATACCCTTAGTACTTAATACTGTGTATTGCTCCCTTTAGCATCAATGACAGCGTGCAGTCTCTGGTAATAGTTGTCCATGAGGCCCGGAATTCTTGCAGGTGGTTTAGCTGCCCATTCGTCTTGGCAAAATGCCTAAAGGTCATGCAGAGTCTTTGGTCGTCTTGCATGAACTGCACGTTTGAGATCTCCCCAGAGTGGCTCCATGATATTAAGGTCAGGAGACTGTGATGGCCACTCCAGAACCTTCAAATTTTTCTGCTGTAACCACTAGAGGGTCAACTTGGCCTTGTGCTTAGGGTCATTGTCGTGCTGGAAAGTCCAAGAGCATCCCATGCGCAGTTTTCGTGCGGAAGAATGCAAGTTGTCTGCCAATATTTTCTGATAACATGTTGCATTCCTCTTGCCATCAATTTTCACAAGATTCCCCGTGCCTTTAGAGCTCACTCACCCCCAAAACATCAGTGAGCCACCACCATGCTTCACAGTGGGGATGGTATTCTGTTCACTATAGGCCTTGTTGACCCCTCTACAAACAACGCTTATGGTTGTGACCATAAAGCTCTATTTTGGTCTCATCACTCCAAATTAGTGTGCCAGAGGCTGTGAGGCGTGTCAAGGTGTTGTTGGGCCTATTGTAACCAGGCTTTTTTGTGGCATTGGTGCAGTAAAGGCTTCTTTCTGGCAACTCAACCATGCAGCTCATTTTTGTTCAAGTATCATCGTATTGTGCTCTTTGAAACAACCACACCGTCTTTTTCCAGAGCAGCCTGTATTTCTCCTGAGGTTACCTGTGGGTTTTTCTTTGTATTCCAAACAATTCTTTCTTGGTCTACCTGACCTTGACATGTTATCAAGAGATCCCCGAATTTTCCACTTCTTAATAAGTGATTGAACAGTACTGACTGGCATTTGCAAGGCTTTGGATATCTTTTTATTTCCATCTTTATGAAGTTCCATTACCTTGTTACGCAGGTCTTTTGACCGTTTTTTTCTACTCCCCATGGCTCAGTATCTAGCATGCTCAGTGCATCCACGTGAGAGCTAACAAACTCATTGACTATTTATACACAGACACTAATTGCAATTTAAAAAGCCACAGGTGTGGGAAATTCACCTTCAATTGCCATTTTCGCCTGTCTGTGTCACCTTGTGTGTCTGTAACAAGGCCAAACATTCAAGGGTATGTAAACTTTTGATCAGGGCCATTTGGGGGATTTCTGTTACTATTATGATTTAAAAAGAAGCCAAACAACAATGTGATAATAAATGGCTTCATATGATCACTATCCTAAAATAACAGGTTTTTTGCATGATCAGTCATTCACAAAATCAGTGCCAAAATTTCACAATTTCTGCCACATAATGCAAACTTATGAGCACAACTGTATATTGTTAAGCATTAAACTGTCCGTGCTACAGACACGATACCAACCCTGTTTCACCAGTTTAGGCTATCCCTACTTCAAATTTGGAAACGTTTTTTGATTTTACGTATGCTAATTAGAGTAATTAGTGTTAATTGACTGCTAGGCTATATCTTTTGAACCGTTCGAGAAACAGACATGAATCTAACTTTTTTTCACCAGTTTAGCTTTCCCCACTTCAAAATATGATACATTTATTGATTTTGCGTATGATAATTTGTGCAATTAGCGTTAATAATCTATTAAGCTGTATCTTTGAACCGTTCGATCTACAGACAGGAAACCAACTTTGTTTCACTAGTTTAGCTATCCCTACTTCAAATTGGGAAACATTTACCGATTTTATGTATGCTAATTAGTGTTAATAGCGTTAATTAACTATTAGGCTGTATCTTTTGAACCAATCATGCTACAGATATGAAACCAAATTTATTTCACACGTTTACGCTATCGCCACTGCAAATTATGAAACGTAGCGATTTTACGTATACTTATTAGCGTAATTAGTGTTAATTAACTATTAGGCTGTATGTTTGTACCGTTTGAACAACAGACATGAGACCTGTCATGGGTAACACTTTTATGAATTTTAACTATGTCATGTATGCTAATTTATGCTAATTACCCTCACCAATAGTGTCTCTTGAACCTAAAAAAATACAGACTCTAAACCATTAGATAAGTAAACACAATTTTGAACCATAAGTAATTTTTTGAACAGCTGGCAAGCACACCACATTTTCTCCAGGAAGTGTACTTCTCTCGTTAGGGTTTCAGCAGTTCACTGGTGAAACCCTATTGTGTTTGTTCTGGTTCATTATGGTTTTAGCAGTTCACTGGTAAAACCCTATTGTGTTTGTTCTGGTTCATTATTATTAGGGTTTCAGGAGTTCACTGGTGAAACCCTATTGTGTTTGTTTCGGTTCATCATTAGGATTTCAGCAGTTCACTGGTGAAACCCTATTGTTTTTGTTCTGGTTCATTATTATTAGTGTTTCAGCAGTTCACTGATGAAACACCATTGTTTTTGTACGAGTTCATTATTATTATAATTAGTGTTTCACTGAAACACTATTGTATTTGTACCAGTTCATTATTAGGGGTCCAAGCAGCGAAGCTGCGGAACCCTATTGCAATTGGTAGATTATTCTTCCGCCGTTTTTCCAAGTTCACCTACAAGTTCATCTGCTGGCAAATTTTTTTTTGTAACTTTGCATACTGTTAGAGGGCTATGCCAAACTAACGCACAGCAATTTTGGTATCCATAGGCCCATGCCTCTGGCGCCACCATCAGGTCAAAGTTGCGATTTTCTAATGCTCATAACTCGGGCTCTGACTGCCCTAGAGCCATACAACTGGTATTATATGATGCATGGGCAAGTGCTGAACAACTTTGCCAGAGGCCGTATTCATTTCCGCCATATTGCATTTTCCGTCATTTTGAACTTTCTGAAAATGCTTAGAAATTTTTCAAAGGCCACACATTTTGGGCAATATTCCTGAAAATGGCACAGATGATCTTCAGCCCAACCCTAACAAAAGTTATCAGATGGATTTTTGATCTGCGAAACCATTTGTCCGTTACAGCCAATAGAATATGGCAATGAGGCCGTCAAACAGGAAGTGAGGGTGTATCTCAGCAACCGTTTGTTGCTGAGATACAAACATCACTAATACGCATTTCACTGCTTAGTAAAAGCTTTATTGACACGTATGAAACGCAAATACACCAAAATGGCCAAAACAGTTAATCTGACATTCACAGGAAAAGAATATGAAATCCCACTAAACTGCAGAAAAACAAACTGATTTACAAAGCAATATTTGTTTTAGTGAGTAAAAATGTAATGCTGTAAAATTATTATGAAAGTATTTTCCTCTAAGTGGGCTCAAATGAACAAGGCATTCGGTTGTTCTGGGGGCAAACAACGCGCATCAATTTCACTGACGCTTGTGGAGCAATTACTCACAGTTTACACCGGTAATCTCTTCCTTCCATGTACAGCTCCCACACACTAGCCTACCTTGTGATCTTTGTCAAAAATATTGTTTGTTTAGGTGACCCTTATTTTCAAGAGTGGGAAAAAGGAGCAAACACAGAAATTACACACTGTCTATAGCCTAATGCATATGGTCAATATGACCGTTACGGCCATTCAAGCTAGAAAATCTTTTGTTTTGCAATTTTAATAAAAAACAATGTTAGAATAAAATATACACACATTTATGAAAAGTCAGCGTCCTATAGTTATATGGGTTTCATTTTACCAAAGTTATTACATTGCAAAATGACGGTCAGAATGACTGCCTTGGAGGTTCTAGTGTACAAAAAACACAGTTATTCCAATATGACATGGTGTTGCTGCAAGAAAGCAAAGACCCATTATCTTTACTTCGTCTGGGATAAAAAGTAACAAAATAATCAGACATACAGAATTTGTTCCTTTGTTTATGTCAAGCCAAACAAGACAGTCTCAAAAAGCAAACCCTAGCCCACTGGTTTTGACTCTAGAGTGCCCAATACCGCTACTTCACCTCACTTTGAAGTTACCCCTACCTTGCAACAGTCAATTTCTCATGTCGCCTCAAACATTACTTTTTTCATCTATTGGCCTAATTTCTTTTAGGAACATGAATTGCTTTTAATTGTCCAATATTCAAATTCAACCACATTTTAATCCGGGAAGAAAAACAAAACACTCAACCCTAAGAAAATAGGCTATATAAATGCCAGCATTGAATCGGCATAGTCAACCTAAACTTTAAAAACTTTTAGGCTTTTGAGCTGCTTATATATAGGCCTTAGTAAGGGACCGAACAAGAACTTATCCTTCTCAAACAATTACTTCAATAGTAACAGGCCATTAGCACAGCCCCGGGAAACAATCTGTAGCCTATTGATTTTGTTAATGTGCAGCAGTGTCATCAGCTGATTAACCTGTCAGGAATGCAATAATATCAGATGCATATAGTTCCATTCTGATGTCATTGCAACCTCTTCAAGGTATGTTGGTACTTTCTCTATTTCATACCAGACAAGTCTGAAACGGGAAAACAGGCCCAGTCATTTTGAATTTTGAGTGCATCATATTGCTATTTCATCTCACTTTGAAGTTACCCCAAACATCCAACAGTCTACACTGCTTCACCAAAAAATGTCACCGTTTGCATTTAAATAAGGCTATGATTGAATAATTAATGCAATGATTAATATGTATCAGCTGGTTACCATTATTTTTACCCTAACTTATGCAGTGAGTAGCTTCTCATTTCTTAAACATCTATGGAAGACTTAACCCATGGTCATGGAAAAGATGTTACTGTTTTTCAGAAGGTTGAAATTATAGTGGCCTGCATCAAGCAAAGAAAACAACAAAGGAGATTGCTGAAATTACTGGAATTGGGTTAAGAACCGTCAAACACATTATTAAAACCTGGAAGAATAGCGGTGAACTGTCAACTTTGAACTGTCAAGATTGGAGTCTGGAGCAGTGGAGAAAGGTCATGTGGTCTAATGACTCCAGATTTAACCTATTCCAGAGCAATGGGCGTGTAAGAATAAGAAGGGAAGAAATGCACCCGTCATGCATAGTGCCCACTGTACAAGCCTCTTGTGGCAGTGTTATGATCTGGGGTTGCTTCAAGTGGTCAGGTTTAAACTTAGCAAATTTATGTGGCAATAAAATGAAGTCAGCTGAGTACCTGAATGTACTGAATGACCAGGTTATCCCATCAATTTATTTTTTCCTCCCTGATGGCATGGGCATATTCCAGGACAACAATGCCAGGATTCCTTGGGCACAAATTGTACAAGATTTGTGCAGGGAGCATGAGAAATCATTTTAACACATGAATTGGCCACCACAGGGTCCTGACCTTTGCCCCATTGAAAGAATTTGGGATGTGCAGGAGAAGGCTTTACGGACTGGTTTAACTCTCCCATTGTCAATACAAGATCTCAGCCAAAAATGAATGTAATTCTGGACGGAAATAAATTATGTGACGTGGCATAAATTTATAGAAAAAATGAGATTTTCAAATACTCATAGCTTTTGTCCCGATTGTCATACAGACATAAAACTGGTATAATATGATGTGGAAACAGGTGCTGTACAACTTTGCAAAAGGCCGTTTTTCATTTCTGCCTCACTAAATTCTTCACTAAGTGGCCACCTTTGAAACCTCACCACACACACCACATGTGATGTAGAGTCTTGAAAATTGGTAAATAGATCCATCTCCTCACAATGAAATTTTTTTAATTGGGACTCAAAGTCCGCCATTTTGGATTTTGTGAAAATAGCCTAAAACGCTACTCCTATAGCACCTGAGGTCCAATCTTCACGTCCTTTGACATTTGGCATCTATGGACCGATGTCTTCAAACGTTCTATAAGCCAGGCAAGTGTGGCAAAAAACATGGCCGCTATTGACCAATGAACATGTGCGTGGGTGTGCATATTTCTACTACAAGGAAAATGACATTAAAATTCTACTTTGTCAACATGTTTGTCAACATGTTGACAAAGATAATACGACAAAATCGATGGCAAGTAATTTTATGTTGGGGCGCTATTGAGGTTATCCATGTTTGCAAGCTCACCATGCTCATCACATTTGAGTTAGAGACTTGAAAAGAGGGGGATTAAGACAACTCCTCATGACGAGCATAATTGATATTGGGACCAATTAGCTCAGCCCTTACGTTTTTTCGGCCATTTTGAATATTTGAAAAACGCTTCATAAGCTACTCCTATAGCATGGAATATCCTATATTCATGTGCTTTGACATTTGGCATCTATTGACCGATGTCTTCAAACGCTCTATAAGTCACACAAGTGTGGCAAAAAACATGGCCGCTGTGAATGAATGACTACAATCAGCAGTTGAATTTGACATAGCTCTATGTGGCTCTAAATTTATAAAGCTATAAATCCCAAATAGAATATCCCAGAGATCTGCAGCTTGCTATACTGGTAATCAACTAGGCCAGGAATGAACTCTCAAAGGTATGCACAGCTAATCCTCAGGTGGCATTATAAATGTCACCGATCTTAGGAAATTCACCAGAAATCAGCCCTATAACTCAGAGTCAAAACTTTCTGAAGATGTTAATCACTACAGTGGATATAAAAAGTCTACACACCCCTGTGAAATTGCCAGGTTTTTGTGATGTAAAAGAATGAGACAAAGATAAATCATGTCAGAACTTTTTCCACTTTTAATGTGACCTATAATGTGAACAATTCAATTGAAAAACAAACTGAAATCTTCGAGGGGGAAAAATGAAAAATAAAAACCTTACAAAAAACTGGTTGCATAAGTGTACACAACCTCTTATAACTGGGGATATGGCTGTGTTCAGAATTAACCAGTCACATTCAAACTCATGTTAAATAGAAGTCATTACACACCTGCCATCATTTAAAGTGACTCTGATTAATCACAATTTAAGTTCAGCTGTTCTAGTAGGTTTTTCCTGACATTTTCTTAGTTGCATCTCAGAGCAAATGTCATGGTCCGCAGTGAGCTTCCAAAGCATCAGAGGGATCTCATTGTTGAAAGATATCAGTCAGGAGAAGGGTACAGAAGAATTTCCAAAGCATTAAATATACCATGGAACACAGTGAAGACCGTCATCATCAAGTGGAGAAAATATGGCACAACAGAGATATTACCAAGAACTGGACGTCCCTCCAAAATTGATGAAAAGATGAGAAGAAAACTGGTCAGGGAGGCTTCCAAGAGGCCTACAGCAACATTACAGAAACTGCAGGAATTTCTGGCAAATATTCTTCATATGAATGGGCTATGGGGTAGGGTGGCAAGACGGAAGACTTTTCTCACAAAGAAAAACATCCAAGCCCGGCTGAAGTTTGCAAAAACAAACATCAGGTACCCCAAAACCACGTGGGAAAACGTGTTATGGTTTGATGAAAACAAGGTTGAACTTTTTGGTCATAATTCCAAAAGGTATGTTTGACGCAAAAACAACACTGCGCATCACCCAAAGAACACCATACCCACAGTGAAGCATGTTGGTGGCAGCATCATGCTTTGGGGCTGTTTTTCTTCAGCTGGAACCGGGGCCTTAGTCAGGGTGGAGGGAATTATGAACAGTTCCAAATACCAGGCAATTTTGGCACAAATCCTTCAGGCGTCTGTTAGAAAGCTGAAGATGAAGTTCACCTTTCAGCATGACAACAACCCAAAGCACACATCCAAATCCACAAAAGCATGGCTTCACCAGAAAAAGATTAACGTTTTGGAATGGCCCAGCCAGAGCCCAGACCTGAATCCAATTGTACATCTGTGGGGTGATCTGAAGAGGGCTGTGCACAGGAGATGTCCTCGCAATCTGACAGATTTGGAGCGCTTTTGCAAAGAAGAGTGGGCAAATATTGCCACGTCAAAATGTGCCATGCTAATAGACTCCTACCCAAAAAAACTGAATGCTGTAATAAAATCAAAAGGTGCTTCAACAAAGTATTAGTTTAAGGGTGTGCACACCTATGCAACCAGGTTATTGTGAGTTTTTTATTTTTCCCCCTCAAAGATTTCAGTTTGTTTTTCAATTGAATTGTTCACGTTATAGGTCACATTAACCCCCTGAGGACAGACTAGGCGCTACCGCCCACGCCTGAGGCATATTTGCATAACAATTACATATTATTACATATTTTCAAAACGGTTTGTGATAGCGAGATTCTGTTTTCTTTGCTGTTTTCCTGAGATTCCGCTGAAAACGCCGATGCACTTTGTGTTTACGTGGCACATTTCTTGGTTGTCGTCATCCTGTCCAAATGCAACCAAACCCTTGTGCACCTGACCAATGGATGGGCTGTTGAGTGACAGCATTCAATGGAAGGCTGTTGCTAGGCAAAATAGTTTCTTTTACCCAATTAGGGGAAGGTATCTGTTATGTATTCGAGCAAATCAAAAGGTTGCGGGGTGGGACTTAATAAGTTTCGTTTTCTGTATGTGCTGGAGGAGATGACTAGAGGAGCTGGAAGCAGTGCGTTAGCTTAGCTTAGCTAGCATGCTAACTTAGCATTTGCTTACATTTTAGCATTGTGTCCTTGCGGAACGCTAACGTGTCGAACAGACAAAGAAAGGATATGTGTTTTCAACAGTTTTATAAGTATTATTATTAGTATGAAAAGGCAAAACGTAAAAACACTTTTACTAAATGTAGCCATAGTCCATTACGGTTTTCAAACGCTGGATAGCTGAGTTACCGGACAACCAAGGACGAATGCTAACAACATGCTCACGCTAACGCAAGAACGGTCTGGTAAGTAACATCAAATAACCTATTAATCATGACATAATGTAATACAAATGTGATCGTTATAGATATTGTCTGCTTTGCCTGTTCCACATGACTGTTTGTGTTCTGATTTCAATGATAAATAGTGAAATCATTTTGGGTGTCATAAACATATTGGACTGTATGCACATAAGGTGAATTATTTCATTGTTCTCTTCACATTTATTGTGATACAATGCATATTTGTGTAAGAAAAAGGGTTTGAAAAGTGTTTTTAGAATGGCAGAGTAGTTCCACAAGGCTGTTTGTGGTCTCATTTCAATGATAAATAGTGAAATAATAATGGGTGTCATAAACATATTGGACTGCTTGCACAAAAGGTGACTAATTTCATTGTTCTGTTTACATTTATTGTGATACAATGCATATTTGTGTAAGAAAAAGGGTTTGAAAAGTGTTTTTGGAATGGCAGAACTGTTCCACATGGTTCTGTGGTCTGATTTCAATGAAAAATGGTGTCAAAAACGTGTTGGACAAAAGGCAAATTATTTCATTTTTCTGTTCACATTCATTGTGATGCCTTTTCTTACACAAATGTGCTTGCACAGAGCATTGGTATTGGGAGTATCACTCCGTATGGTTGTGTTATGGTCAGAATTCAATTATATATAGAAAAAATCTGATTATGCTTATGAAATTATTTACTCTGTTGTGCATTTTTCCCTAAAACACTACCTTATAAGAACATTAACATGCATGCTTATATTAGCTGAGGTTCTTTAGAATCATTTGATGCCAAATACATGATGATCCATTTACATTACATATTGTTTATAAGCCCAAATAGTGAAACCCGAAAATTTAAAGCGTAGTCCCCAGGGGGTTAAAGGTGGAAAAAAGTTCTGACATGATTTATCTTTGTCTCATTCTTTTACATCACAAGAACCTGGCATTTTAACAGGGGTGTGTAGGCTTTTTATATCCACTGTATATGAGGTGTCTGAGACAGTCATTGTCTGCCAATTTTTTTATCATGCCAGAGCCAAGGATTCTTTGGTTTAACTAGCTAAACCGTTTCCCATTCAAAGTAAATGGAATGAGGAAACCAACCCAGGTGTCATATAATTTTGGCTACTGATTGGGAGTGTGGCAGTAGTGTGACTTTATCATTGGATTACTCTGACAAAAAAGACAACTTTGTACTTCAGCTGTCACTGAGTTTGCAGGCAAGCACAATGCCATTTCTTACATGGATCCCGTTCACTGTTTCAGTTCAAATGAACACATTCTACTAAGGTAGGTAACCTATTCACAAACAGTACAGTGATGTTACCTTATGTTACCTATTTAATTAGCATTAGCTAGCGTTGTATTAGCTAAAGGATACATGTTGCTAAAACGTTTAGCTGGTAATGATATAAGCGTTAGCTAACTCTAGGTAGCTAATGGGAGATAACATTACTGTTTGTAATACCTCCGGTAGCAGGACGTTGTGACACTAAACAGGAATGTTTTTACTAATTAGTACATTAGAACCAAACAGCACGACTAGGACGTGCAGTTGGCTGGTGGCCCTGGAGCTGAATATGGAGAAATTGCAGAGTGGCTAGGTACAATGTGACTTAGTATTCTTGATGATTGCATGATAGCAAGTCAATAGTCGATAGGTTTAGCTGATGCTCCCACTTCCTTTGTACTGCAGTGTTTCTGCAGTCACTGAAAGAGCAATAGCTCACATTTACTCATTCAAGTGTATTTCTTTATTTTTCATAATTTACATATTGTAGGATAAAAGACATCAAAACTATGAAATAACACATGGAATCACGTACAGTCATGGTCAAAAGTTTTGAGAATGACACAAATATTAATTTTCACAAAGTCTGCTGCTTCAGTGTCTTTAGATATTTTTGTCATGTGTCACTATGGTATACTGAAGTATAATTCCAAGCATTTCATACATGTTAAATGCTTTTATTGACAATTACATTAAGTTTACGCAAAGAGTCAATATTTGCAGTGTTGACCCTTCTTTTTCAAGACATCTGCAATCCGCCCTGGCATGCTGTCAATTAACTTCTGGGCCACATCCTGACTGATGGCAGCCCATTTTTGCATAATCAATGCTTGGAGTTTGTCAGAATTTGTGGGTTTTTGTTTGTCCACCCGCCTCTTGAGGATTGACCACAAGTTCTCAATGGGATTAAGGTCTGGGGTGTTTCCTGGCCATGGACTCAAAAGTTCGATGTTTTGTTCCCCGAGACACTTAGTTATCACTTTTGCCTTATGGCAAGGTGCTCCATCTTGCAGGAAAACGCATTGTTCGTCACCAAACTGTTCTTGGATGGTTGGGAGAAGTTGCTCTCAGACGATGTGTTGGTATCATTCTTTATTCATGGCTGTGTTCTTAGGCAAAATTGTGAGTGAGCCCACTCCCTTGGCTGAGAAGCAACCCCACACCTGAATGGTCTCAGGATGCTTTACTGTTAGCATGACACAGGACTGATGGTAGCGCTCACCTTGCCTTCTCTGGCTTTTTTCCGGATGCCCCAAACAATCATAAAGGGGATTCATCAGAGAAAATGACTTTACCCCAGTCCTCAGCAGTCCAATCCCTGTACCTTTTGCAGAATATCAGTCTGTCCCTGATGTTTTTCCTGGAGAGAAGAGGCTTCTTTGCTGCCCTTCTTGACACCAGGCCATCCTCCCAAAGGCTTCGCCTCACTGTATGTGCAGACGCACTCACACCTGCCTGCTGCCATTCCTGAGCAAGCTCTGGTGGTGCCCCAATCCCGCAGCTAAATCAACTTTCGGAGACGGTCCTGGCGCTTGCTGGACTTTCTTGGCGCCCTGAAGCCTTCTTCACAACAATTGAACCTCTCTCCTTGAAGTTCTTGATGATCCGATGAATGGTTGATTTAGGTGCAATCTTACTAGCAGCAATATCCTTGCCTGTGAAGCCCTTTTTGGGCAAAGCAATGATGATGGCACATGTTTCCTTGCAGGTAACCATGGTTAACAGAGGAAGAACAATGATTCCAAGCACCACCCTGCTTTTAAAGCTTCCAGTCTGTTAACTCAACTCAATCAGCATGACAGAGTGATCTCTAGCCTTGTCCTCGTCAACATTCTCACCTGTGTTAACGAGAGAATCACTGACATGATGTCAGCTGGTCCTTTTGTGGCAGGGCAGAAATACCGTGGAAATGTTTTTTTTGGATTAAGCTCATTTTCATGGCAAAGAAAATTGTCACAAGCCTCCAAAGTGGCCAAATTTGAAACCTCACCACACCCACCACATGTGACGTAGAGTCTTGAAAATTGGTACATAGGTCTATCTCCTCACAATTAACGTTTTTCTCATTGGGAGTCATAAAGTCCACCAGATTTTCCGCCATTTTGGATTGTGTGAAAAACGCTACTCCTGTAGCACCTGAGGTCCAATCTTTACATCCTTTGACATTTGGCATCTATGGACCAATGTCTTCAAACGTTCTATAAGTAAGTGTGGCAAAAAACATGGCTGCTATTGACCAAAGAACATGTGCACGGGTGTGGTTTTGAACATATATGCACACTACTACTACAAGGATAATAACATTAAAATTCTACTTTGTCAATACGTTGACAAAGATAATACGAAAAAACCACTGCAAGTAATTTTATGTCAACCACACGGGGGCGCAATTGAGGTTATCCATGTTTGTAAATTCACCATTATTGAATTTACAAACTATTCAATAATGGTGAGTTGTAATAGTCCCATTCAATAATGGGACTATTACAACTCCTCCAATGAACATAATTGATATTGGGACCCATTAGCTCAGCCCTTATGTTTTTTTGGCCATTTTGAATATTTGAAAAATGCTTCATGAGCTACTCCTATAGCATGGAATGTCTGATATTCACGTTGACATTTGGCATCTATGGACCGATGTCTTCAAATGTTCTATAAGCCAGGCCAGTATGTCAAAAAACATGGATGCTATTGACAAATGAACATGTCCGGGGGCGTGGTTTTGCACATATATAGACACATCAGTTACAAGGATAATGGTATAGTAATTCTACTTGGTAGGTATGTTGACAAGGACCATACGAAAAAAATGACTGCAAGGATTTTTTTATCAACCACACGGTGGCATTATTGAGGTTTTTCACATTAGCAAGGTCACCATACTCACCCCATTTGAGATACAGCCTTGAAAAGAGGTAGTAAAGTCCATCTCCTCATAAGGAACATATTTGCCGTTGGGACTCATTAACTTCACTTTAATGGTTTGGTGGCCATTTTGAATTTGTGAAAAACACTTGAAAAGCATCTCCTCTGACACCTAAGGACGGATGTACACATACCTTCATATTTGGCATCTATGGACGATGGTCTTCAAAAGTTATATCAATCTGGCCAGTATCTCCAAAAACATGGCCGTCATGGACAGATGAACATGTGCAGGGCTGTGGTTTTGCACATAAATAGACACATCTCCTACAAGGATTACGGTATAATAATTCTACTAGGTGAATATGTTAACAAAGATGATACGACAATAATGACTGCAATGATTTTTTTTATGAAACCACATGGTGGCGCTATAGAGGTTTCTCACATTTGCAAGCTCACCACGCTCACTGTGTTTAAAATAAAATCTTGAAAAGAGGTTTAGTCCATCTCCTCCCAAGGAATATATTTGCAATAAGGACCCATTAAGTTGGGCGTAATGGTTTTTCAGCAATTCTGAATTTGTGAAAAACGCTTCAAACGCTACTTCCATAGGATGAAATAACAGATTTAAACCTTTTCACAAGTAACTTTTAAAATATCACTGAAGGCCCCTCAGTGTGATGTCTTGATGCACTTTATTTCAGTATGCACTGACAATTCCAGAATTGTATATTATGACAACAAAAATTGCCACCACAGCAGCCCATAAACACCATGTTGCCTATTAGATTTGGAGTAGTATTGTGATTTCAACTGGTTAAAATTAGATTTTGAAACAATTTAGGGTAGTAGTACTGCTAAAGAGTATACTGAATAATTATTGAGCAACCTTCTAAGATGTTATTTTCCTGAGTATCACTCCACTTGCTGTATCAATAAACATATGCTAACTATCAGACAATGGTTTGTGTGTTGATAATGCCTTTATTTATGTGATTATTCACTATTTCACTAAAGATTGTGAAAAATAATGAATTCCGATTCTTGCATATTTAGTAATGGACAAATAAGATCAATGAAAAACACCTTTATGAAAGTTACACTGAGCTTGTTTGGCTAATTACTTTCTATGGGGGTATTTCAGAAAGCGGGTTTAGTGAAAACTAAGAGTTAGTTGACTCAGAGTTGAGGGACACTCTTGGTTTACGGTTTCAAAGAGCCAGTTCAGCGTTACTCTGAGTCAGTTACTACGGCAACATACTCCATGAAGCTAACCTGCTCACTAGCAGGTTTTATCCAACTAACTCTGAGTTTGTTCTACTCTTTAACTGAAACCGGCTCTCTGAACGTGTCAGGCAGGGCGTGTCCTTTTCTCGAAGAGCCACTTGAAGCACAAATACTCTGCAGAAACCCCGCTTGGATATTTTTTTTATCATTCCCTAATGATTATCAATTTGAGCATTACCGTTTTTCTGCACAATCAATCATTCATCTGAACAATATTCTCAGCCCTCATATCATTCCTATGATACATCGTGGACGTGTTCTCATTTCGGAACAAATTCCATGTGTTGCAGTTTTCTGTATAACATTGGTGAAGCTGACCATATGTCCAAGGCAACAATCTCTGTCAGGCTGTCACAGATGTGACTCTTGCACTGAAATCTTTTATGTACACTTTTGTAGTGTTCCCAAGTCACAGACCCACGAGACTCATCAAAAAAGAATTCCACAGAATTGCCGGTATCAGTCTAAGCAGTAATCCGCTTATTTAGTATGAAGCTTTGACACTTGAAGCACTAATCAGTCAATATTTTAGGGTGTCCAGGGATTGGCTGCATACTCTAGATGGCACTCACTCCTATCACAGCTCCTTCAGTAAGTGAAGGAGATTATGTAAATAGGAAGACTTTCCACAGCATTAATGTGCAGATAAGCCAGTAAAGAATTGTAATTCTTTTGAGAATTGTACTTATTTTTTGCTTAAATTTCAGTTACTGCTTAAATATATGTTGAATGTAGCCACTGAAAGGTGTTGAATTAGGTAGGGGTGGCTAAACAGCATCACAATTGCTTGTACTGATATTATACTTTCCTGTTTGAAGTATATTTTTTCAATTCATCTTCAGTTGCTGCCAAGTACGTTTTGTGCCTGTTGGGTTGCACCTGCATAAATTAATGACCCCACTTGGTACAGGCAAGCGAACTCGGCAGTGAAAACTGCCCAAAAGCAACTATACTTCCTGAGGAGCCTAAAGAAGTTTGGCATGTCAGTAAAAACGCTCACCAACTTCTACAGGTGCACCATTGAGAGAGTCCTCTCAGGCTTCATTACTGCCTGGTACGGCAGCTGCTCTGATCACAAGTCCCTCCAGAGGGTGGTGAAGTCTGCGGAGCGCGTCATCAGCTGCTATCTCCCCTCTGTGCAAGGCATCTACCATACATGATGCCTTCGGAAAACACGGAACATCATCAAAGGCTACAGCCACCAAGGCTATGGTCTATTCATATTGCTGCTGCTGTCTGGTAGACACTACCGGAGCATCGGGGCAAGCATTTCCAGACTCACAGTTTATCCCTCAGGCCATAAGGTTCCTCAAACAGCAGCAATGATCTATGATCATACTAATAACAAATGAACATTCCAAATGCTCTGATGTCTATCTATGTAATGTGCATTAGAATATTCCTTTGTATGTACAATTCATAGGCATATTACACTCATATTTATAATATTCAATACTTCTACCCATATTGATCATATTTCCCATCCTACTCTCTTAAAATTGCTGCTAGTTTACATTTTTATGTATATTATTGCTATATTTTTGATTTATGTTTCTTAATTCTTACTATGCAGATGTGTGCCATGTCACAAGAATGTCACTGTTCAGAATGACACTGCGTTATTCGGTGCATTTGATAAATAAACTCTGAACTTGATATTACACCCCCACACACACTTTATATAAATGTTTAATGAGTGGAACACTCATTTTTTTTTTTCAATTAATGCTCACTCATTGTTTCGGTCAGCAATATTCTGCCACGCTAGCTCATGTTCATTTGCTGCTGCTACTGTATTGCTTATTTTCTTGAATATATACTCATATTCTGCATGTGCATTCGTTAATATATCTAACTCCACTGGGGAGAAGTATGGGGTTCGAGACCTTTTTCCCCTGTTGCTATGGTGAATCACGTTATCTGCGTTCCACTGATAAGGGCTTTTTAACTCCTCGTGCACGTGCTTTACTCAAGGTTACCTTAACTCAGAGTTGACTGAAATAATTGTTACCACCTGTTCTGAAACCGTCAACTCTGAGTTTGACAGCTCAGAGTCAGTCAACCCAGAGTTGTGGTTTCAACTCAGAGTATGTTAACCCTACTTTCTGAAATACTCCCTATGGGCGCAGCCATGCTTGTTTTCATCCCACTGGATTCTAGGACCTGAGGGGTATACTACGAAGCGAGGTAATTGGCTTATCGAGGTAACTTCAGGAGTAACTTGGTGACGTCGGGTGTAACTGCCCGATTAACCCATACTATGAAAGGTGAATACGTTTTATCCGGGTATGCTGCCATGGCAACTTACGCTGCATCTCTAAACTGCTCCGAGCAGGTTATCTTCATGGTTAACTTGATGTTACCCAACGTAAGAAGGGCGGTCCCTTCTGCCCACAAAACATTGCCGCACGGATTGTGAGAGGCTCACTCCGCAGGGCGAGGGTGTTTAAAGACCGCGTAACTCCTTTAGTTTATCCCGATGGTGTTTTCTAATAAAGATATTGATTCTCATCTGAAGGAACTCGGTATCTTTGCCGGCTTCTAGGGCCAGACGTCTCCAATGCCACTCGCCGGAGTAATGCGCTCATGTTGAGCAGTGTGTCGTGCTTCGCGATATTTTGCCAGTAGACATTTCATGTATTCCATCGATGATGCTGAAACTCTGAGCTAGAATACTGTAGGCTATGCCATGTAGCTCGCAAGGTGGTAGCTCTCACTAAACTGATTGATGCATTTGTTGTGTTCCCTGGCCATTTAAGTGTTCTTAAGTTCAAGTATGCTTTTTATGTGATCGCAAGTAATTAGCAAAAAATACTTGGTCTATTTTTCATATACAATATACTGGGCCTAGGCTATACAGAAGTAATTTTTTTTCCATAGGAATCTCAAAGGTGACTGGTGCAATTGACCGTACGCATATCCCCATTTGAGCGCCCCTGGGAGAACGTGAGGGGGGTAATGTGAATAGGAAGTCATTTCACAGCATTAATGTTCAGGTATTTGATCATTAAATTCATACAAGTAGCCCTGCAACCTAGGTGTTCTATGGGGTATTTATTTATCTTAAATAATTAACAGTGAGTAATGGGTCATTTTCAGAGATGTAGCCCATGTGTAGGCCATAACTGAATTATCTTAATTGTTTTCACATGTCTAGATAGACTATTTTACTTGTCCTTACATCTCAATCATACTACAAATAAGAGTCTGTAAGCTAAAATAGAGAACATAGGACAAGAACACTGCTCTCACGAATTTACTGTCATCAATACACTGCCAACAAGTCTCCCTGGCATTGTTGGCTGTCACGGTGTTAGATGTAGCCGTTAACCTTTCTTTAAACTCCTCATAACCTTTCTATATAGATGTGCATACTTCCAGGAAAGAGGGCGTGTTGCTGAACGCGTCCCTTTTTGGCGAACGCGCACAAACTCCAGTAACTTAACATTGAGTCAACTAACAAACATCTTAATCACAGTCATAGCACCGTTTAACCACTTTAGGCAATCCGAGTTTGTCAACCCTGACTTTCCTTGATAACCCCGAGTTAAATCTGAGTAGGTTGAACACCCTTCATAGTATACCCCTCAAATGTTTCTGCGACTAAAGATGGTTGAACAAGACGATTCACCAATCTGACCAGAAGTTCAAATCTTGATTCCCTTCCGGTCTCTGAGTCACTCATCTTGTCACCTGTATCTGACTTTGTTCGATAAACAAACTTTAGCAGACAAGTTGCAAATCGTGAAATACCACATGTGCGACAGACCAGACATCATGTAATATTAAGTTGATCAGTCTTATTTCTTTACTGGAAGGCAAGTAAGGTAGGCAAAATGTTCTATCTATAATCTATCATTTACACAATCAATAAAAACAAAATATAATGCAACTGAACAAAACAGTAAGGTACACGATAATTGGGATCGGGGCCGTATTTTTAACTACTTCGGAAATTTCAGAAATGGTAATTAATGACACGGTAGTTAACATTTTATGTCGCTAATAATTGCAAAAAAAAAGTGAAACTGCTGCTGCCCAGAGGCCTTTTTTGTTGGCCTAGTGATGTCAGAATTAGAAAATCATATTTTTATAATTTAATATATACTTTCATTAACGCTATATATGTCTCACAAAGGTCGTTCCCATCAGTCTACTGACATAGTTTCATTGCTGTTCTCTCCTTCGGTTGCGTTGTTTCCAGTGCACCTCAGATAAATCTTTTATCCAATCAGATTTTCCACATGCTGTCTCCGGGTGAAAATCTACCCAGAAGCCCATAGAATTTCGAGTGAATCCCATCTTCTGTTGAAGCAAATGGGGAGGATGTTGTTGATTGTCATATTCTTCAACCAATCAGATTTCGAGTTTGCCATGATGAGCATATTCTTTGACACGCAGCCGCCTTCTAGCTTGACTAGTTGCCTACGGGTGTATTTTTCAGGTGGTGTGATCAGAGAGCCAGCTACCTAACTGAGGTAAAACTAGTTAGGACATAATGTAGGAACATCTAAGATGTTTTTTTAACTTTCTTTCGTGAGGTTTAGATTTTTAGATGTAGTGCTTTCTGTTAGATTTTTTGTTTAGATTTGTACTGAGCCCTGTTGTTTCTTAACGCACAATGGAGGAGAATAAATGGATTTGGTGGCGGATTTACTGGCAAAGCTTTTTTCGAGAAAAGCTGGAAATTGCGAGTAACCAACCCCCCCCCCCCCCCCCCCCCCCCCCCCCCCCCCCCC
>JACXGI010008124.1:0-34613 GCA_016801175.1 Esox masquinongy
TTCTAATTTTCTGAGATACTGATTTGGGGTTTTCATTAGTTGTCAGTTATAATCATCAAAATTAAAAGAAATAAACACTTGAAATATATCAGTCTGTGTGGAATGAATGTATACAATATATAAGTTTCACTTTTTGAATGGAATTACTGAAATAAATCAACTTTTTGATGATATTCTAATTATATGACCAGCACCTGTATATACAAGTATCTCATAAAAGTGAGTACACCCCTAAGTGAAAATGTCCAAATTGGGCCCAATTATCCATTTTACCTCCCCGGTGTCATGTGACTCGTTAGTGTTACAAGGTCTCAGGTATGAATGGGGAGCACGTGTGTTAAATTTGGTGTTATTGTTCTCACACTCCCTCATACTGGTCACTGGAAGTTCAACATGGCACCTCATGGCAAAGAACTGAAAAAATTGAATTGTTGCTCTACATAAAGATGGCCTAGGCTATAAGATTGCCAAGACCCTGAAACTGAGCTGCAGCACGGTGGCCAAGACCATACAGCGGTTTAACAGGACAGGTTCCACTCAGAACAGGCCTCGCCATGGTTGACGAAAGAAGTTGAGTGCACGTGCTCAGCGTCACATATCCAGAGGTTGTCTTTGTGGAATAGACGTATGAGTGCTGCCAGCATTGCTGCAGAGGTTGAAGGGGTGGGGGGTCAGCCTGTCAGTACTCAGACCATACACCGCACAATGCATCAAATTGGTCTGCATGGCTGTTGTCCCAGAACGATGCCTCTTCTAAAGGTAGTGCGCATGAAAGCCCGCAAACAGTTTGCTGAAGACAAGCAGACTAAGGACATGGATTACTGGAACCATGTCCTGTGGTCTGATGAGACCAAGATAAACTTATTTGGTTCAGATGGTGTCAAGCGTGTGTGGCGGTAAACAGGTGAGGAGTACAAAGACAAGTGTGTCTTGCCTACAGTCAAGCATGGTGGTGGGAGTGTCATGGTCTGGGGCTGCCAACATGTACTGTGACATACTGAAGCAGAGCATGATCCCCTCCCTTCGGAGACTGGGCCGCAGTGCAGTATTTCAACATGATAACGACCCCAAACACACCTCCAAGACGACCACTGCCTTGCTAAAGAAGCTGAGGGTAAAGGTGATGGACTGGCCAAGCATGTCTCCAGACCTAAACCCTATTGAGCATCTGTGGGGCATCCTCAAATGGAAGGTGGAGGAGCACAAGGTCTCTAACATCCACCAGCTCCGTGATGTCGTCATGGAGGAGTGGAAGAGGACTCCAGTGGCAACCTGTGAAGCTCTGGTAAACTCCTTGCCCAAGAGGGTTAAGGCAGTGCTGGAAAATAATGGTGGCCACACAAAATATTGACATTTTGGGCCCAATTTGGACATTTTCACTTAGGGGTGTACTCACTTTTGTTGCCAGCGGTTTAGACATGAATGGCTGTGTGTTGTGTTATTTTGAAGGGACAGCAAATTTACACTGTTATACAAGCTGTGCACTCACTACTTTACATTGTAGCAAAGTGTCATTTCTTCAGTGTTGTCACATGAAAAGATATAATAAAATATTTGCAAAAATGTGAGGGGTGTACTCACTTTTGTGAGATACTGTATATATATATATATATATATATATATATATATATATATATATATATATATATATATATATATATATATATATATATATATATATATAGACACACATACACTACAGTTCAAAAGTTTGTGGTCACTTTTTTTTCTCTATTAAAATGACATCAAATTGATCAGAAATACAGTGTAGACATTGTTAATTGTTAAATGACTATTGTTGCTATGAATGGTTGATTTTTCATGGAATATCTACATAGGCGTACAGAGGCCCATTATCAGCAACCATCAGTCCTGTGTTTCAATGGCACGTTGTGTTTGCTAATCCAAGTTTATCATTTTAAAAGGCTATGTTGATCATTAGAAAACCCATTTTCCTTCTTTAGACTAGTTGAGTATCTGAAGCGTCAGCAATTGTGGGTTCGTTTACAGACTCAAAATAGCCAGAAAAAAAGAACTTTCTTCTGAAACTCGACAGTCTATTCATCTTCTGAGTAATGAAGGCTATGTCATGCGAGAAATTGCCAAGAAACTAAAGATCAATATATCGGAAAATGAATTGCTGGTCGCTAGACGCCAGCTCAATCAGAAAACGGGAGAAGAAATCCCTAGTATAGAAAAACTGTTTCCAGCGACAGTTTTCAGTCGGATGCTCATGTTCCATGTGAGGACTTTATGAATGAAGCTCAGTCGTGTGGATTCGACGTCTGCTGAAAGGACATGTCCGGCCTCCCAGCCCCAGCACGGTTGTTCGGTTGCGTAGCTGCATGTCTTGGCTTGCACATGGCATCTCCCTGGCAACGCTCCTGGCGAGATATGGCCAGTTGGGGCTCATCCGATTATCGAAGCCCCCCCCCCCTCTGCGAATGTCTGTTCCACCTGTTCCTTAGGGCCGGGGGCCCCTCACCAGTGGTTTACCATATGTCACCCAGATTCTGACCGTCCATAACAGGGTCTAAATTATATTTTCTTTCAGTAACACCTTACTTAGCTGGGCTTGGTAGTGCAATATGGGATGCCGTAGTATAACTCAGTAGAGAAATGGAGACCACGAGCATGGTTGAATGTGTTAGACATGGTAACTATGCAACATTGTGGTCATATTTGCAGTGACTCAGTGTATACAGTATGAGCGAATCCTAAAAACACACACACCCAGCGCCACGGGGGGGGGGGGGTAAAAGGGGGCATTGCCCCTCCAGATAGAATCTGTGCCCCGCCAGTTTTGTTTCCCCATAAACACTGCAAATGGTATATGAATTAGATATGTCCCCTCATTTATAAAAAATGCCCCCCCAGTCATTTTATCCTGCAGCCGGGCCTGGAAACAGATCTACCGTGATGTGGTGTATTGTGTGTTTTCCGGTCCTGGAAACAGATCTACCGTGATGTGGTGTACTGTGTGTTTTCTGTCTAACTTGATCATGTGAAGCCTTCGAGGCATCGTACTGCAATAGAACTCGGCGATATATCAAAATATATTAACACCATGTTATATTCAACACCGTCATACATTTTAGAATGGTCTCTAGCACTCTCGAAACCCCTCGTATCACTTTGAAACGATTCTCTTTATGGTCCTCATTAAAGCCTAAACTCATTTCAATTGTCTCTTTCATAGTGACTCATGTTTGGTACCCTCTGTGGGACTTTAATAATTGAAAACATGCCATGTGTGAATTAGGAATAATGAATGTTAAATATGCATATTATTTTTATAACGCAACTTCCCTTTTCTAATACTGCTGTGTGATATTTCAAAATCTTAGGAAGTTTTTTTTGTCACGATCAGAACGACTCACTAATGTGGAACAGATGGAAAATTATTATTTTAAACTGCAGTTCGTCAGGAAACTGTCTCTGCAACGTCTGCCTTTTGCATTCCGCTCCAGTGTGTGTGTACAGTAACCAGCCAAACACAGTAAATCTTCTTTATTTATGAATGTCTTAATTAGAGGGGCAGAACTCGCAGAGCCGCAGGAAAAGTTCAAACGAAACCCCAACAGGAGATTCAGAACGTTTGGCTGTAAAAGACAGAGTAGAATTGTAATGATGGTGACAAGTGAGTTTGAAGCTGTCCGTGTTCATTTCCATTCTCACTGCAACAGAGACAACAATAATGGCTTCCCCGTCACATAAGCAACGATTCACTTTACTGTTTGTCCTCAAAGCCAAAATTGTTGCTGTTTCACAGTGTTCTCAAGAGTTCCCAGAGTTCCCAAAAAAATGAAATGGTATTTCTTACTTGCAGTCTTCTTGGATCACAGGATTATGATATACAGGTGCTGGTCATATAATTAGAATATCATCAAAAAGTTGATTTATTTCAGTAATTCCATTCAAAAAGTGAAACTTGTATAATGTATACATTCATTCCACACAGACTGATATATTTCAAGTGTTTATTTCTTTTATTTTTGATGATTATAACTGACAACTAATGAAAACCCCAAATCAGTATCTCAGAAAATTAGAATATTGTGAAAAGGTTCAATATTGAAGACACCTGGTGCCACACTCTAATCAGCTAATTAACTCAAAACACCTGCAAAGGCCTTTAAATGGTCTCTCAGTTTAGTTCTGTAGGCTACACAATCATGGGGAAGACTGCTGACTTGACAGCTGTCCAAAAGACGACCATTGACACCTTGCATAAGGAGGGCAAGACACAAAAGGTCATTGCTAAAGAGGCTGGCTGTTCACAGAGCTCTGTGTCCAAGCACATTAATAGAGAGGCGAAGGGAAGGAAAAGATGTGGTAGAAAAAAGTGTACAAGCAATAGGGATCACCGCACCCTGGAGAGGGTTGTGAAACAAAAGCCATTCAAAAATGTGGGGGAGATTCACAAAGAGTGGACTGCAGCTGGAGTCAGTGCTTCAAGAACCACCGTATGCAAGACATGGGTTTCAGCTGTCGCCTTCCTTGTGTCAAGCCACTCTTCAACAAGACACAGCGTCAGAAGCGTCTCGCCTGGACTAAAGACAAAAAGGACTGGACTGCTACTGAGTGGTCCAAAGTTATGTTCTCTGATGAAAGTAAATTTTGCATTTCCTTTGGAAATCAAGGTCCCAGAGTCTGGAGGAAGAGAGGAGAGGCACAGAATCCACGTTGCTTGAAGTCCAGTGTAAAGTTTCCACAGTCAGTAATGGTTTGGGGTGCCATGTCATTTGCTGGTGTTGGTCCACTGTGTTTTCTGAGGTCCAAGGTCAACGCAACCGTCTACCAGGAAGTTTTAGAGCACTTCATGCTTCCTGCTGCTGACCAACTTTATGGAAATGCAGATTTCATTTTCCAACAGGACTTGGCACCTGCACAAAGTGCCAAAGCTACCAGTACCTGGTTTAAGGACCATGGTATCCCTGTTCTTTATTGGCCAGCAAACTCGCCTGACCTTAACCCTATAGAAAATCTATGGGGTATTGTGAAGAGGAAGATGCGATACACCAGACCCAACAATGCAGAAGAGCTGAAGGCCACTATCACACTATCAGAGCAACCTGGGCTCCAATAACACCTGAACAGTGCCACAGACTGATCGACTCCATGCCATGCCGCATTGCTGCAGTAATTCAAGCAAAAGGAGCCCCAACTAAGTATTGAGTGCTGTACATCCTCATACTTTTCATGTTCATAATTTTCAGTTGGCCAACATTTCTAAAAATCCTTTTTTTGTATTGGTCTTAAGTAATATTCTAATTTTCAGAGATACTGAATTTGGGATTTTCATTAATTGTCAGTTTTAATCATCACAATTAAATGAAATAAACGTTTGAAATATATCAGTCTGTGTGTAATGAATTAATATAATATCCAAGTTTCACTTTTTGAATGGTATTACTGAAATAAATCAACTTTTTGATGATATTCTAATTATATGACCAGCACCTGTATTCTATTAAATGCATTTGAATACATATGATTTATGATCATATTTTGGTATTGACGAGTAGGTCGAGGTCTAAGAAGCATGTTGGATGTATTTTTTCAACACTCCTCAATTCTCCAAATGCAAACTATCCAAGCATGTTTTTAATACATTTGCTAAGCAACAAACCCATTTTTATATGAGTGTGTCTGTATATTATGTCTGGTAAAATGGTTTGAATGAATTGTTGCTGTAATTCAGCTAATTTCCACAAGATGGGAGCAAATTAGGAAAATTCCCTTTAAAGCTAAAGATTAGATTAGATTTAATTCAACTTTATTGTCATTGAACAGTACAAGTACAGTACAATGAAATGCAGTTTGCGTCTAACCAGAAGTGCAAATAGAGGAGTGCAGAGTGCAAATGTACAAGTATAAGTATATGTATGTACAAGTGAAATGTATAGATGTGCAATTAATGCAAATGCATTACATATGGCAATTCTAAATGTGCAGTGGAAAATTCACAAATTTACAGACAATTTACAGGTATTAAGTATAATGTATGTATAAGTGAGATAAATAGTTGTGGCAATTCTCAATGGCATTCTGAATTTGCAATCGAGGCAAATTGAAGGAGTAGGGTAGCATGTGCAACTGAAATGCAGGGACAGCAGCAATGAGGTTCCCGAAGTAGACATGTATGTAACAGTTGAAAATGCAAGTACAGTGGCAGTTCTAAATGTGCAATGTGCAGTGAGGGCAGGGTTAAGGTGCAAGTTTAAGGTGCAAGTCGGCATGTGCAAATGAAATATAGGAATAGCAGCAATGAGACATGAACTGGAAAAAGACTACTCTTCCTGATTTCGCACAATGGATGACAACTTGATTTTAAAACTGATTGGAGAATATACTGGAAATTTTCGCAGAACATTTAATAAATTTACCACATAATTTCAGGATGCATTTCGGTATTTAGAAATGTAGCTCAAATTGTACAAAATATGGGCGAAAATGTATTTTAAATAAATCACTTTCCCAAAAAACTAGATGTGTAAGAGGGATCTGAGTATTGCAACTGCATTCTGGATGGATTTAAAAGTCAATGTGTTCACATTCATCTGTAAATGATTTGAATTTGCTAGCTACTTAGCGGTGTGCGTACTAGTAGCGTTCAATCAGTGATGTCACGCGCTTTGAGTCCAGGAAGGTGCTCTTTTGCTCCTCAGTATTTTCTAGAGTGGCTGCTTCTTACAGTAGTTGGGTTGTTGGCTGGTCAATGTGTTCAGATGGTCCCTGGCTGGAGGCCAGTTTGTGGCAGGTGGTAGAGAAGTAACGCTGTGACATTGATGATGTTCACCCTGATCAGTCAGTTTGCCGGATGCTGTGGCCGACGCGAGGAAAGAAGAGGTCAAAGAGGCCAGCCAGGGCTTTAAAACTCACACACCAAACAGGGTGAACCATCTCCATCGTGCAGTGCATCACAATAAAACTGACAGCGTCACTGCGGAGTCGCAGCTGGTGTTGTAAATGTGTTGTAACTGCGTAATCACACACGGATTCAAATTCATATAGTATCACTCACCAAACCCATTCTTTCACAGTCAATGTGATAATGATGTGTAGCAGTTTGACACCCCCCCCCCACGCAAATGAAATTCACTGTGGTTGGCATTCTAAAATACGGGCTTCCCATAACACCCGGATAGTCCACCAAGCTATATCTTCTAATTGGTTGACAGCAGATTTGGCCCGTATTCATCACCCAGGGGGCCGAGGTGTCACGAGGACCCGATCTGGAAGTGCTGCACTGTTAACAAGTTGCCATGTCGACACAAACTGGAATCAGCGACACTCTGGGATGTGTTCCGGGAAGCATGTGCGGTCAGTGCCAGACACACCAGGTTGATCTGGATCCAGCGTATTCTCTCAGTTCTCCTAATTCAGCACAGCAGGTACTGACATACGCAGCTTGGACAGTAAGATTTAAATGCCCGATGCTACAGTCCTGCTGGTCAGTTGACATATTATAACTCAACGCTGGACCAAAATGTGGGCCTCGTCAACTGCCACTGCTCTTCTGCACAGTGTTTATACATAGGAGTTGTAATGGCTTCATTGACTCACTGTTGTGGACGGAGCACACTCATCAATGATAAGCAAGTCTATAAAATAACAAAACTGCTGGCTTGCCTCTGACGCTCAGCAGGGTCCCTGTGTAGGAGGGTCAGGAGCTGGCACTCTTCCCCTCTGGTCTATATATCAAATGCACCAAGGCGGTGAATTGTTCTAACATTGCATGGGACTTTAAACAGGTGTCCTTACTCTCTGTGGTCACTAAATATCCCATGGCGGGGGTGTTAACCCTGGTGTCACGGCCACATTTCCAGTCTGGCCCAACATGGCTAGCTAATCATCCCCAGCTTCCAATTAGCTCATACATTCCCCCACCTCCCCTTGTAACTGTTCCCCAGGATGTTGCTGTAAATGAGAATGTGTTCCACAGTCAACTTACCTCATATAACATCACGCTAGCCTCCCTTTAAACTGAGAAATTAGGCTGGAGCGGGTGAACACTAGACTCCATTGATTAGACTCCAGTGATTTACAATTAGATATGGTGAGAGCAGCGCAGCACAGACATGAATTGATCTGTAATGGCCAAATCTGCAGATCTTTTGACCTCTGTCATTACAATAAATAACCTACTAAAACCACAAGCATCCTTAGAGGGCCTATTTACCGGTGCTGATCTTTATCCTCAGATGGTATCTACCTCTCTAGCGTCACAATATTGTGGGCTGCGAGCACTCAACCATAACTAATGTCATACTTCCCTCACATGCTCAGTAGCCCTGCATTTTAATGTGCAAAGTTACAACCTTTTAATCCATTTACACCCTGAGACATTTCAAGGGAGGGTGCAAATTGTAAAGTGCCAACAATGGCAGTGCTGGCAAATTAGAATTCTGTTTATGTTGCTGTCCGATTTGATTATCGTGTCATCTTGTGAAAATAACCTTTAACTGATGTTCATCCACACTGATATTTATGAAAATAAAGGGCTTTTTAGTCCCAACCATGCAGTTCTTTTAACCTGCAATGCAAATGACATTTCCCTGACATTCACTCGTACATTCAGGTGTTCTGATTGCGAGCCCCCGCGTTATTGGGCGGGAGATGAAACATTCACACAAACATGTAAATGAACATCACTTTGACGTGGGAGCGAAAACCTTGACGGATTCAGCAGTGCTTCAAAAGAAGAAAGAGGGAACCATCTATCAGCGTGGAAGCTGAAAAAAACTTGCAGAGTTATTCCCAGGGGAACAGATTTGAGACATAATAAGATATAACATCAGGGTAACAAATAGTCATCTTACACAGGCAGACCTAATTACATGGAAGGAATAAATAAAGGCTTGGAAAAAAAGACGCACGCCAGCGGTAATGCATTGTAATGGACGACTGGGGATTAATGCATCATTTCTCTGCCTAGCATGTTACTCCAACCGTGGCGTGGTGAATGGGACCGGATACAAAGGAAGGTTGTTTGGTCTGTGTAAGGCTAAACGATCCTCCTCTGTGTGGGGTCTGAAAAGGTGAGTGTTCCTCTGTGCAACACGGGACGGTTCTACTGTCGTTCTATTACACTGATCCTCTGGCTAATTCCGGGCATTCCGACAAAGCCGTTGAGTAAATGATTGTTTTTCCCTCAACTCTGAGGCAACGGACGACCAACTGCCTGGGTGGCTCCGTCGTATGAACGACAAGGGTAATGTTCATGTTGGCCCGGGGACTGGAGGAGGGCCGTCAGCCAGAGGGATGAATTGAGGGACAGCAGCACGGGGACCCGCTGGGGTACTAGACGCCACTGGCCTCTTCACTGGGTAAACAGACGACCATAAACAACGCGAGAAGCGAGAAGAATTCCAATGACCTCAGGGATCCAGTCGTGGTTCATGGCTGTAGCTCTCAGCAGAGTGTTAGAGCACCATCAGGCAGATGGAGCTGGCTAGAAAGAATGAATATTCTCCCCATGGTAATTGTTTCAGTCTGTTCCACCGAAGCAAATTGCGGTGTTTTGCCTCGCCGTCGTAGCTCTCTGTGTTTTCTCTCTCTCCATTATTGCAACATGGCGGCCTCCCTTTCATTGGAACTCGGCTCCGCTGCTTTCAGACCTGTCTCACTGAGCCGATGAGAGACCGCAGACCAGCTCCTCGGAGGTAAGGTATGATCATCCGTCGTGGATAAAACATTATGGTCCGCCCCATGTGGCCAAGAAAATCAGCTCACCCACAGAAGGGAGGATAGGAAAGGAGGATGAATAAAAGAGACAAATGTGGTGTACAATTGACTTCTGTCAAAATCTAACGCTAGGAAGTTTTTTTATTTATTTTTTTGTAGTTGCTAAGGTTGACATGGGTTGTGAATGCGAAATGCTTCTCATTTCGCATTTCCCTTTCTGTCCCCACCGAGTCCTGTTCGGGACATGCAGCCAGCGTTGACTGAGAGTGCCCCTTTAAGAGGCTGCAGCGATTCCAACAACAACAGCCGACCTCCTCTGGCAGGAAGAAAGCCCTTAACCACAAGAGCTGCCGGGCTGGGGAGCAGGAGGAAGGGGAGCATGTGGTCATATGTCTCAGGCTGTTAGGGTCAGAGGGGGTTCCACGTGTCCCCAACAAAGCCCCTTGAGCGACTTTTGCTTCATATCAACAGCCACTAATTACAACCTGTAGACGTAGCAACCCATCCATTCAGCCTCGACCTGGGTCATAAAAACAAAACCACCTCATCTGGACAAAGGACAAAGAGAATCTGTCAGTAGGATTGGGATTTCAATATGTTATTCGGCCTGATGAGGTCACTCTCTCAGAAGCGACTTCTATCAATCGCCGACTAATCCGTTGCGTCCCTCACAGACTCGTGGATGTCGCACTGTGCTTCGACAGCGCCACACTGTATCAACACTGGCACCCGAGAAACTCCTAATATTTGCTCGTTACAGAAATAAATTCAGAGGGCCGCACAGCTGGACTCTGTAAACATATTTCAGTGCCTAATTCAAAGAGGGCCAGTGCTGAAAGATGTACACAGCAGCATTGAGTATTCGTTTTGAAGCCCAGTGTTTACGGTGTTCGGTTTGCTAGTGTGGCAACGCGGCATGCTAGCCTCCTGCTGGGATGTTAAAGAAGCCTGCCTTCACTAAGCTTGACGGCCGGGAGGGAAGAGCATGGCCGAACACTCTCAAGCCTGCATTATCCTCTGCACTCAAAACTCTTTCAAATGTCATTTTGACAAATTACACCTTCTCTCCCACTAATTTTCCTTTTAAATGCCCTTTTTCCCTTCAAGAATTTGCAGAGTCAAGATATAATGGTGGTCTTTGAAGCGCGGGGAGTGGCCATCTTCCATAAATGAGTCACAGATTAAGTACTCTCCCCAGTGAAACGCCACACTCATACAAATGCAATTCTATTTCATTTCAGTGTGCGGAGAGATTCAGGGGGCCATGGACAGTTTAGTTTAATGAGTTTAGTGAATAAAATTTAATTTCCTTTTATTTTAAGGCATTGACCTTTCAGTTTTACCTGCCCTTTTTCTGTCAGTCACAGTGCTTTCACAGCTTGAGTTCTAACCTCTTTTTGAAGAATCCACACAATGAGAGCAGATAAAGGAGACAAATCCACCAATGTCTTGAGAATAGTGAAGTCCCTTGCACATGAAGTAGGAATTTGTTAACTGACACCGTGCATAATGTAAATAAATCGCACGTTTCCTGCATGACCTCTGGCACACCAATCCAAACACTCGCCCGTTCTGCTCTGTGTATTAGTTATGAAACGAAAGCATATTTCATGCCTGTGAGCTAATGCAAGTGCATTTGTTATTTTAGCTCCAAGTAGTGTAAGTATTGTTTTTACCTGTAAATAAACACAAAGGAAAAATGCTGAAAATAAACATGCGGTGAAATCTACTGCATTTGTCAGTGTGTTCTTTAGAGCTTAACTGCTACAACAGGCACCGAAAAATGCATCTAGATGTGTAAAGGCCCCACACTGCCAATACGCTGAACTTCTAGAACAAATCATCCAATGTCCGGTTCAGAAGTTGTGTGTTGTGGTCCACTTAATTACTTCTAAACTTTGACACTTCGTTTTAAGTCATTACCTAAATGGCTGTCTACTTAAGTTGGAATGATCAACAGTTTGAAGGTCCTGCTTATTCTCTGCCCAGTCTCCATCTTTGGAGTCCAGAAGGCAGGTTTTATAGTGGTCAAGGTTGGTCGATGTGTCATTCCAGGAAGGAGTCATTAGAATAACTATCACCCTCGATGGAGTTGAAAAACAGAGAGGAAAAGAAATAGACGGGGGAAAGAGAGTTAAGTGGGAGAGAGATAGAAAACGCTGACATGTGAGAGGTGGAGTGTGCCAGGTCTTAAAATATTCCAGTGTAAGCACATGTATCACGTGGAGCCTGGTGCTCTCCCGTTCCTGCTGAAGTAAATATATGCTGTGTACTGGCAGGTGAGACTTTTCTGTGAAGCGATGAGCAGCCATCTTCACCCGTGTGGGACGCTAAGCAAAACAGCAGCTGTTTATTTCACAGGTCTGCAGAATCTCACGCGCGCGCACACACCCACATACACGCAGACACACGCACACAGTATATGCTGTACACACACAAACACGCACACGTTTTTCTACTCATAAATTTGTACGCAATTTAAATTGAATTCACAACCCCCACCACTGTACAAGCTCCGAGACGACGTGACAACTGCATTGTCACCCACTGTCCGCAAGGGGATAATTCACTCGTCTTCAACCCCACTATGTAGGCCTACGTTCTACACTTGTCCCCTCGCCTCTCAGGCCCTGGTGTGAGTATGCATATTTATGAGCTTATAACCGGGTCCCCCTGTGTTTACTGGCAAGTGAATGAGGTAGCGCCTCGTAGCTCGTACCCCGCAGGAAGTGAGCATGTTGCCACACACCGACGAGCAAACGACCCAGTCCGCCAGCCGTAATCCCCCCACACTACTTAATCTGACTCGGAATAATAGGATCTGATTCACACTGGGATCACATTAATGCTGAAGCCTATGCGCGTAATCCATACCAGTTTCAGCGGCGAAGAACTTCATTTTTCGAAACAGACGTCATTTTTTTTAGGAACCGATATGAAAGAGCGGTTTAATTTCGCCCAGCAGGGTTGTGGTTGGCCTATATTTTGTAGTGAAGGGCTTTTTAATTCCAATTAAAAAATGCAAAATTCACATCATAATCATACTCAACTATACCAGCAAAGTCAGTCGGATTCCTGTTACAGACCGCATATTTAAACTAGAGTTTTGATTCGGTCCGAACGGTTCAAAGGATTCAAAGGGGTTTTCAGAAGATATTTCTTGATCAGCTACCAAAGAGCAAGAGTTAAGAGTGCCTAATCTATTGCTATAATCCTATATTGGTTTATTAACCTATCACATAGAAAAAAACACTTTTAAGTTCAATTTTATGATTCTACATGCCTAATGAACTCTACTTACTTGCGAGAGATTAGGCGTAACCTCTTTTTATAATGTTTCATGAGCCTCAAGCAACAAGCTGCTATTTACAAACCCCAGCATTTGGATGGAGATTTATACAGCCCCTTCTTGACCGTGATGTGCAAATATGTTTCAGGATTTGCTTCTTCGTGCGTTATACCAGAACAAAAATAGCTTGAAGGGCATTCTTGTGTAGGCTTTTTTTCAAATTGTTAAATTGTGTGCTTTCTTTTTCAACTTTTTAAACCCTAAAAGTTATAAATCAGTTCTAATTACTAACAGATATTTTTAGGCAATTCCTGATGTGTTTTCTCTCTGGTTTCCTAGTTAGGCATTTCCTGATGAATATAGATGTAATTTAGAGGGTAGTTAAGCGATTGAGATACTGTAGATCTAAAACACTTATGGCCGGTTTCGCAGACACGGATTAAGGCTAGTCTAGGACTAAAAAATCTAATTCAATAGAAAACTCCATTGAGCTTGTTGTTTTAGTCCAAGACTAGGCTTAATCTGTGTCTGCGAAACCGGCCCTTAGTTTCTATCTGCGTCTCAAAACTAGAGAACCTCAAAGCTAGAGACACATTGCAGTGTGTGGTTCATACGAAAAGCCTTGTCTGAAATGAGACCCTACCATTTCATAGCATGTAGCGTACACTGGTTTCATTCGGCAGGTGGGAGCCAATACCTTTGCAGTGTGTCGTTGCTCCAAAGCAAAACGGCAATTGGATTATTCAGATACTATGATTTTAATCTGATCACATAAGGATTGGCTGACGTTAGAAGCTAGCGCGCAGAGCTCTCCCGATTAGGGGAAGACTGTGTTTAGCCACTATGCCTCTCAGTCATGGAATGACCTACAGGTCGTGTTGAAGCATGATTAGGGTCTTCATAGGTCCGTTAAGGACTGTTAAGATAAGTGGTGATTACACATTACTTTTAGAGCTATTTTTCAATAGCTCTTTTTTAACTTAATTTTTATTAAGATTTATCATGATTTTGCAAACAATGCAAAAACGGCAATCATTTCATAGCTTTAATTAAACTTTGTCCATGTGTGAATGGGGGTGGCCGTGTTACTCTTTTCAAAAGTTATGAAGTGCATTAGCCAGTAGATGGAGCTCTTCCATATTTCTGTGTGCTTGAGTGAAGAAATTAGCCAGTGGGATTATCAAACAAGATGTAGGCACTACTTTTCCAAGTTCTTACTGGATGCTGTATGCATAGGATCAAACTCTTGTTTTCTTGTTTCACAATTATTGTTCCGTCATCACACCATCAATACCAAATCAGATAGTTTGTGATTACTTTTGATATCAGTGAGTATATTGCCGTGTGGGGAAAAACTACTTCACTTGGCCTTACTGTCTCAAGTGAACTTAAAATAGTTTAATCTTGTGTTATCTAACCACAACACAAAATAAAATTCAGGGAATGCTTAAATATACTCAGCAAATGAAGGCAACTCAGATTCTGGTCACAGTTCTGTTATAAGTATGTCAGAACTAGGGGGATTATTTTGAGGCATGTAACTCAGATTCCCTGAGATCCAGCCAACATAATAGCCCAGTATTAAATACATAGTAAGTTGCTGCCTTGGCCAAATGCCTTGTCTGTATACAATAAAGGGCTGTCTTGTATATCAACAGGAAGAACCCATCATGCAAATATTTGGAATGTTCACAAACTTTGGACAACACATGTTACTCTTGGATTATTAATTACTAAGGGGCAGGGAGGTCCAAAATCTCCTGGGAACTCTTTGAGCGTCATAGCACGCTTTTATGAATACAGTTTTGATACAAGGGAGTAAAAAATTGAATAACACCTAAAATTTAAAATACAGTTCAGAGGAGCTGAGCCACTATAGTTGGAAGATAAAATAATGACCTACTGTTGCCTTTCAATGTCTGTAAATATCCATCCAGTCAATTAGATGGGAAATATATTGTGGCCGGAAGAAAAATATAGAATGAAAAATACAAATTCTTTCAAATTCTTTTTCAAATTCTTTCACTCAGAACCTTAAATGTGGAATCAACATACACAAATCGACGATGATTCACAATCAATGCTTAATTATGTTAAAACGTGCATACTCAATTCAGTGTGTAGCACTGATGAAGGTGTAAGGCTGAAACGTTTGATTACATTGTTTTTTATTGTTGGGGACCCAACACTTATTATTTACATTTTCAGTATGGATTAAAAGATTTGACTACACATAGGCCTAGAATAAATATTAATAACGAATATATAACTAGGTGTATAGCCACATATTTTAATTAAAATAAGTACACCCTTACAAGACCAATACAAGTCCAATACAACATTATACGTTGAAAATACATCTAACCCATATTTCTTACTGTAATAATTTAGCAAGGTAACTAGTTACCACACTTTCGTTGTATTTTCAAAGCAAAAAACTATTTTGTAGACCTCCAAGCTATTCACTGGAATATCTAAGATATTCAATGGAATATCTCACAATTTTGTAACTAACGGATGTAAATCACAGGTTGTTCAGTTTCCTTATTTGTTATGTAATGGCACTTTTATTTGCACACTCCGCAGATACAGTTTTCAGGTATTTAGCCGTTTTCTGATCAAATACCCAATCCATAGTTTACGTTTTGCCAACATAGCCCGGCTCAAGCCTACGTCAACAATCCTGAATTCCGTCCGACTCCACGCCCTGTTTTCCGGGGGCCCACATAGAATTCCACCCCTTCCACGCTGCTATTACGTTCCGTTCGCGAGCAGGAGCTGGCTGCGGTGTCGTTTTCTCCCGTCAGTCGGACCTTGATAAATCTTTTCAACTGTCCTTGTTCTTGTGTTTACGATTTAGATTGTAGTTGCAATAGCTTGCGTTCGTGCGAGGCCGTCGATTACGCAGTTTTCCGGCTGCATTGGTTCTGAAGCTATGGATTGACTTCAGTTTTCCTTCAACCCCTCCACCAAGTTGAGAAAACATTCTAACCTGCGGTCTCTCCATACTTCGAGCTCACGAGCCAGCTACATGTTTCCTCCGGCCAGTTTGAAAAGTAGCTGGTTCCAGATGTTTTTAAATATTTCATAGGTCATACATTACACTTCTTCGTTTGTCTCAGGAGTGTATCGAAGGAGGTGGCAAAGGATTTAAAACACAGGTCTTCTCCGGGGTACTTGAAGCCTGCAAACATTTATTTTTGAAAAGTGATGGCCGAGCGGGGAGCACGGTTGCTCCTCTCTCTCCTCTGTCTCACCTTTCTTTACCCGGCGAACACCGTGTCAAGACATGCCGACAAAGGTAAGCGTTACACTACCTAATTCATTGTCTCCTTGGATACTTTCTTCGTGTTAATTTGCAACATTGTTTCAGCGTTTGTTTGATGTTTTAATGGTTTGCGTTTATAACAACAGCTCGAGCTAGTATGTCCGGAATGCACCAGCAACAGACATGGTGCATTGACTTGTAGCTTCTAGACATCTGCAGGCTAAGCAAGCTAATTAGTCAGCTGTATTTCGGTTTTCTAGCTGATTGGAGTAGTCTACCTTTCAGACCACAAGATAAACATAGGTGGTAGAATACTAAAAAAAACGAAATTATTTTATCGAATGTTTTTTTAACCTTTTGCTGTGATTTTAAAATAGGTAATTGATTTTTGTGGATTTTGATTCCAATGATTTGATTCCTTCTACAGGTATCATTGTCATGCGCAGCCAGGCTTGTCTTATGCCCAGGTAGAGCTACTGTACACGCGTGGAAATATTTGCCTATGTTTATATTTGTCTTGTCTATGCAAAGCGAAATGGCATTTGTTTCATTGTATTAACAGTTAGGTTCAGGTCGCGATCTTTTTTCACCTCAATACCGTTACAGTCACGTAATTGCAACGGATGGCGATAATCCAGCTCTATAACCACGAACTAATGACTCTCATTTGGGCCTACTGTCAAGCCATAAGCTAGCATCATCAGTCCGCGAGACATCTCATTACCTGCGCGTCAATACATGTTTAGCTGATGGATAAACAGTAGACATAGGCAATTTACCTTCTAATCTTTTTTCTTAATTGGCCACAGTCGTGAGTTGCCAACTACAATAAGATTTTATTTCATTCTCATGGGCACTAACTTTTGCGGTGTTTTCAATTTCAGTCGTTTTGTTGCGGTGCTTTTCATTCTACAGTGGAATGTTGATAATCTAATAATAAACAGAGGTAATGTCTTGACCTCATGTTTCCTGCTTTATAATAGGGAGTCTGATCTGCATTCCAAGGACTGAGTGACTGAGAAAAATTGTACGTAGCTATTGAATTTTATACTCGCGGCACATGTTGACGTGCACAGACACAAGCCTGTCTATATCACTGGATTGATTTGAGCAAACTCACACACAAGATTGTTTTGAGACTCAGTGCATTTATTTTCAAACCCTCTGCCAACTGTGTGTGTAGACTCCGAAGTAATGGGCAGTTCATTGAGTTGCCTGTATACTGCGATCAGTCTGTATACTGTATAATTTTTATTTAAATCCCGTGATACAGTATGTGGCATTGTTTTTGATGGCAAAAATGTAGGCCAGGTCTGTTTTAACAGTTCATTTTGTAGGCCGGCTTGCCTCAGTTGAAAGAATGCATGTGAAGGGAACCAGAGTCCTTGGCGGAGTGATGGGCTTCTGCTGGCTATTGGGCTCTCTTGCGTGAGGAGGCTGATGAAAGAGCCTCTCCTGCATGAAAAGCGTTCTGCAGTAGTGAAGTGAAGGGGAGTGGAAAAAAAACCTAGGCTTTGCTGGAGATCAGTACAAAAGGGAGAGATGGGGGTAGGGTGGAATGGGCCCAACTCTGTCTGGAAAGTAATAAAACCAGGAGATTAAGGGGAGCAGGGAGTTCCTTTGGGAGCTCTGATTGATTCCAGAGAATTGGACTGAGACCTACACACGGGAGAGAGTCTCAAATTACTAATTGTGGGGTCCCCCTTTCTGAAAATATCTGTTTATTCGAAACACATTTTTGAGGTCTTATGTCTTTTGAGAGTAGGACCGCAGCCAGATCGTGTCTTTGTCGATGTTGTAGGTTTAGCTTAAAGGCATTCAAAAGAAAAATTTTTATTCTGTTGCAGCACCCTCTGGAAACGGTCATACAGTTTGCCTTTTTTGTTCCACCTAAGAATTCTAACTTCACCCACACTTAGTTGAGTTCTTCAGCATAGCTGCCATCTTATGCCTTCCCATAAGTGATTCTAAGTTCTAACGGTAAAATCGGTCTTTGTAAACAGCACCTCTGTCTTCCTGTTGAAGGAGTGTAAAATCCATTTACGTTCCATCTTATCTCTGTAATCCTGCAGGGAGGGAATTGTGTGCTGATTGTCTCCCTGTGGACAATGCAAATAACTTGCTGAAATGTGTAAACATTTGGCAACCCCCTCTGCTTCCACAAACCAGTCTCAAGGGTTCTATCCCCTTTCAGACCACCTCAGCAGCAGGCCTACAGCAGATGGCCTACTTACTTTAAAAACAAGACCAATTTTCTTTGGCACTCCAAGAATTGTTCTGAACTTGAGGCTAAACAGCTAAGACTCCACTTTCCTCCATTCACGCTGCCGATGTTCATAGGAGTTAAAACTATGTGAATTATTTATTTATCACTTTTGTTGATTAGCTGCTCGAAAGACCCTTGAGATGGTCAGATGATGATTTCCCATTAGTTCCTACTGTCGTACAGCGTCTCACAGGAATTCATTTTTATTTCAGATTTTTATTAAACACTGAGAAAACAGTCAGGTAATGGAACAGAAATGATGTTTCTTCTCTTTGGTAAAAAAAACAACACACAAACACAACCCAAAACAGAAATTTAGAACCGCCCTGTTTTATCCTTTGAAAACTACAGAAGTTGAAGTCTGAAGACTTAGATGCCATTACAGATTTTAGAATTTTTTTCCCAAAATGCTTTGTGGATTTTGGTAAAAAATAGCCTTAGAACGTCACCAATCCGTCACAATATTTTACAATATGTACTTGTGTATTTTAAGCAAATGCATTGTAATTTGAATGTCAAACCCACTTCTGTTGTGCTTGGCCAAAGAGCTACATTGTTTTTTGGTTGATTTTATGTTCAGCAGGTGCATTGATCAGATGACCACTAGGTTAGTTGGTTTTTAAAGGAGTGAGGGTTGATGAAAGTGTCAAGTTTAAGGGTCCTTTGCAATTAGTTCTAGTCATTAGTGGCGTACAACTGAAGTTAATGAAAATTAACTGAAATTAAGGTCAATGGCAGTCTCTGGACTTAAAACCCATGGAAAACCTGTGGTTTAAATTGAAGCTTCTTTCAGTCTATAAGTGCTGGAGGTATGACATCATGATCTGGGAGGACTCTGTATGGAGGGAATGGTCTAACAGCCATACAAATGTGTTTTCCTACTTATTAAATAGCTTGTTGCTGTTATTTTCGCGCAGTGAGCATTTACGATTTCTTATTGGAGGAGGGAGTTTTTGCTGAAAGAGCAGTGGGCCGAATTCCAACCCACACGGCAGCTGCACATGGTCACATAAGGGAACGGTCCAGACCTTTGGAGCATCCTGGGCCTCGTATGTTTCCTCACAACTGTATATCATGCTGTTTACTGATTATTTATTTATAGGTTCCAATTGCACTAAGTCCTAATGACCTCTATCCATGGTGAGTGGGATAATTGCACGCTTTGCCAAGTCTTTGATTCGTCCGCTTCTTTAAAGTGTGACTGCACCCGCTACTTGCTCATTAAGAAATGCAGCAGTGATGACGTGCAGCCAAACAAGATTTGTCTTGGACGTGTGGTTTAATGTGGGTGTCTCATCGTGTGGCAAGGACACACCCACCTGCCAAAACCTTGAAATCTTCCCCACAACCAGCAGTTCCCATCCCAGTCATCATGCTTTGCCCCCCCCCCCCCCTTTAGCCTTTGGCTGCCCAGGCCCCTTAAAATGAACATGTTGTTA
Source organism: Esox masquinongy (assembly GCA_016801175.1). NCBI lineage: Eukaryota > Metazoa > Chordata > Actinopteri > Esociformes > Esocidae > Esox > Esox masquinongy. Next base: position 19,953 of record JACXGI010008124.1, read on the forward strand.
CCAATTTAAATTAAACCGGAGGATAGGATGGGAATATCGAAGAATGGTGGTTGGCTAGAAAGCTAGCCTGCAGGCGATTGCATTGGCTGTTAGGCTCAACTTCATATGGTAGTCCATCCTGACTAGGTAGGTCAGAAAACATTCCAGAGTAAATTGCGCAATTCACGCAAAACTAGCATTACTGGTGCGATGTGAGGACCAACTAACCAAATAGTGACAAATTACGCCAATAACTGCTAACTTTGATAATGATCTAATTCAAATCTAGTGGACCTTATGCTACAACAGCGACCGTACAACACCAATAAATAGAAAATCTGTGCTGGACTTTTTGCTTGGTCTCCAAGGCGGTTTCATAAGTGTGAGGCTAGCCACAAAACTGTTATTGCCTTCAAATCAAGTCAAGATGCCCAAATGTATGTAAACAGTGTAATCATGCCAAAATGGCTTCTGTATTATCCCAAATAGACCTGGTCTATTCACCCTTTTTGCTAATTGCCCAATTTGGAAATTAGATGTTGTAAACAGAACCTAAATTATATCGTAATTGAGTGAATTGGCGCTTGGGTGCTGATCGTAAGTCTTTGATTTCTATGCTGTTCTTATGCGATTGTTTCCACCATTGAGGACAGTTGTCCTGAGGACAGTCAAGGTTTAAACAAATTTATTTTTCTTATTACATTCACTCTTGGACATCATCAATTGATCTAACAGGCATTCCTCAGCCAGCACAGGTCTCTTAGTAGTGGCTACATTTTTAAATATAGCCGCTAGGGTTAGATAAGAGGTATTTTAAGTTGTTGCTTTTTACCCACAGTCATTGGTGGGATTGAGATGGTTGTCAATGCCTTAATCTGCGCTGCCATGAAAATGTAGCATCATACAGACTTGACTGTAGTAGGTCCCCGATGAACAGTGCCACTGAAATAATACTCGTCTTGGAAGTACAGCATTGTTTATTCCCATTAAAAAAGCAAATAGCGGCCAACTGTTTATCTTGCGCTTGAGCGTCTCCTGTACTGTACTGAACCCAGGCATGTACGTCTTGGAACACTCTGACAATACATTTTGGATGTGTTTGTGATAGCCCTCTTCCAAGAGATGCCCGCTACGCGATTTTCCCCCACTTACTTGGAGAAGATATTGTTTCTCCTCAGAATGTGTCCCATGTCACCCAGCTGAATGTGCGTTTCTTTCAATGGAATGGTGAACTGTGGAACTGGTGGGACCGTTGGGGGGGGGGGCTGTGAGTGGAGAGAAACCAGGCTTTTCTATACTCCGAGGCCCCAGACCAGATCACTGACATGGCTTGCTTCACCCCTGCTGAGATGAAAGGGCTCCTCTGTCTGAGCCGTGGTCTGGTTCTATCAGTGTTGTGGCACAGTACAGAGTGAAACATGGCCGGGGCACCGGACTCCATCTTCCTTTGCTCTGAGGTTGCCGCCTCTAGCTCTGGATGGCTGACAATGCCCTTTCGAATTCCTACGAGCTAAGGGTTTTGCTCCAAAGGCTAACCGTAGCCCTAATTACTTGAGGGTGTGGTAGAAAATTCCATGTCTCTTCTGCCTTGCTGTTGGAGCTACAAGTCTGTGAGAACATTTCAATGATCAAACAGTTATTTATTTATTGCTTTATTTTTTTACATAATTTTTAGTTATTTTGCATTATGTAACCTTTCTTGAAATCACCTCCTACATTACTCTGAAAATCCGCAGGTACTGCGGGAGTATGTCCGAAATAGACACCAAGCTGAGCTACTGACTAAATTCAATTGGTACAGGTTGGTTAAAAAAAAACATCTGGCCAACCACCAGCAAGATGCTATGTGCTATTCTGCTTGGCTTCGGTCTTTCTTGCTTATTGTTTCTTGTGGAAGTAGTAGACTTAAGTGGGACATTGTCTGCGAATGGCTATTGAAACCAAATAAGGCAACACTGAAATGCTAATCGCTCATGTTGGTGCACCGTCTGTTTATAGATAAAGGGGAGAATCCACCCCCCTTTCGCACAGATCTCACAAGAGCATGCATTGGGCCGCATTAAATCTCCCGGGAAATTGTTGGAATAACAAGCATTAGCCTCGCAGCACATGCATTCGTGTTCAGTAATCTAGGTGTTATGCGAGACAGCAGCCAAAGTGAGGGATGGGATTGCGGCGTAATGTCCTTCATTGTTTATGAAGACTCAGGGAGAGCCAAGCATCCCTGCGCCCCGTTCAGTAAACAAAGCACGCCAGGCTACTGCCAAACGACTGCTGTAAACGGCAGTTGTGTGCCCTAACGTGAGCCGCACCCCTTGAGCCGTCGTTGGCATCGAGTTGTTTCTTGTCCCTCCTCGCTCCGCATTCGCGCCAAACCTCAGAAGGAACCGGTATTGTGACCGTCCCAGAGCCATCTTTCTGCAGGTCTGCGAGGACATTTTCCTAAAATGTTCCGCAAACTTTTGGGCCCTGTCCGAGCTCCTGCCGTGGCGTCCCCTGCCAACGGGTGGCAGCTGCAGAGGATTATGACACATACAAGCTGTGCTAGTCTGTGAGGCTCTAACAAGACACTAACTAGGCCCTATTTTACAGGTAGACCATTAACAGCCACACTCAGTAGGAAGAAAACATTTGATAGTTCGCTGCTTTCTGCTCCGCAAGCTCTGGAGGAGGCCTGGAAATCTGACCTTGAAGTTTCAAGGAACTCCTTGTCTCTCTAGAGAATGAAAAATATGCTGGGGGGGGTCCGTTGTGTGTGTGTGTGTTGTGAGTTGAAAACGTCTTGTGTTATGATGCTTCTTTGTGTTGGAGGTACTAATAGCTCACTAAAAGAGTGCTAGTTTTGAAGGGCTACAGTTACCATTCTGTAATGTTATGCTCCATTTTGTGCTAAAAGTAAGCTGTCTGAAAAGTAAGGGCTACAATGACAATGAAAAATGTTTCCCTGGCAATTGTTTATCGTCACTTTCACAATTTAATATCTTTTTTCTTGTTCATTTCAGTCTAATCAATTGTATCTCTGGAGAACTTGTAATACCTTTTTTAAGGTTCTAAATCTCTTTGTTGGCAGCGAGCCCCTCTTCATAAATTGCAGACTGTAATTTTCTCCTGGAAACTATGATTAATAACCTTAATTGGATTCCACTATACCTTCTGGAGTTCTCAACCCGCAGCACACTGACGTAAATCTATCTTCTGCTGTGTTTTGGATGCCATCCAAGTTTTGAAGAATTGGCTTGAATGGTGAATGGCTTAATACTGGAGTTTAGTAAGTGAGATCATAAACGTTATATGCATCAAACTAAATTAGTTGTATTTAAAAAATATATACATTTTACTCCCCCCATTTATGTTTTTGGTCAAGGTTAACTCGGTTCAAATTTGGCGAGTGTAATTTGAACCGAGTTAACCGTGACCCACTTTGTCAGAATTTGTTTGATGGGTTTGCTGGCTTCTCCGGTTCTAAACAATACAAGGGCAGCCCTGCAGTGACCTAGTTCTCTGGCCAAATTACCTCTTATTGTTTTTCTCTAAATCCTCCGTCTTCGCCTGAACTCCCGAAACACCGGTCATACCCAGTGGTGATCGGCTTAATATGGTCCCCCTCCAACCCGCACCGCGCCTTCCGCTACCTCAAAGAAGCACTTCATATACTAAAATGGTGTGGGACAGTCAGGTTGTCACAGAGAGGGGATTGTGAGGCTTGGAGTAGACTGCTTGCCACCGTCTTTTGCCTGGCTTTTGGCAGCTTGGGGAATGAAGAGATGGGTGTGTTCCTGTGTGTATGAATGCCGCTCGCGAATCAACAGCGGTTCCGTCAACAAGGTTCAGAATTGCAGGCCCTTAAATGATTTGTTCAGCCGACGGGGGTGGCACCGAAATCAGTGATCTGCCTTTGAAACGCTGACTTTTTTCCTAGTCCACTTTCCCTCCAAATGCCGCAACGACCAGTTAGTAGTGTCCTATTGCAGCCCCTGATGGGGTCAGTAAAGTCAAACATCAGGGTTTACTGCCACAATTAGCTTGTGGACATCTGACCCGCCAGAGGGAGTCGCTGAAATACAATGAGACAAATGCTTTACCAATCCCCTGCTTCCCTGCCCTGGGGACAGTGTTAGGTCAATACAACTGGCTCGGACACACTCCGGTATTGAACACGTGTGATACTACGATGTGATGCCCTTGACATTGCGATCTATTCTGCCTCTTGGAAGAACACTTTCAACACACAGAATGGCTCCCATAGTCAGCAAAGCAAAGGGAGGGAAAAGGCATGCTTTAATTGTAACACTTTAATTATACCAGCCTTTTTAATAGGAGAGGCCTTTTTTGAGACGAAATTATAGATTTGCAGACAGCTGCGAATGACAAATGAGAGAGATTGTTAGTTGTGTGGTTTAGGCATGTTGCTTTCAGGCTGCTCTTAAATGGCTTTGATTTCTAAAAGTGTGTGTGTGCGCGCGTGTGCGCGTGTGTGCGCGTGCGTGATACAAGAGCCACAAACATGAAACTTTCTGAAATTCTGTCGAATGTGGCGGTGGTTCACACTCTAGAGGTTAGGTCAACTTTTGACTCTGCTTTGGTATCTCCATTCACCTGCCTTAGCGGACTCCCCTTGCTCTCGTGTCTAAGTATAGTGTATTTTAAATTCTTAATGAGTTGCTGTGAATTTGGCCAGTGGGCCCTGGACAGTTCCTGTCTGAAGTAGTAATGCTTTCTTTCAGTAGTTTTATTTATTTACTGTTTTACAAGTAAAGGACTGGTTTGCCTAGTCTTTGTAGTATAATTTCATCTCAACCACCACTCATTTTGGCTGCAGTGGGTGTCAATTTATTTTTACTTTTGCAAGAGGGCACCAGAAATTGCGATTGCAATTGCCAAGGATCTTTGCAGCATTTTCACATAAGATTGTATTTCGATGCTAAACGCCATCTGCGTCCAGAAGACTGCCACGACACAAAAAACATTGCAATTGAAAGGGATTGAAAGAGCCTACTCGAGTTACTTACGGTGATCTTAGTTATCTATTTAGTTGCAGATACTCATAAAGCCTTTTTTATGTCCTGGTGAGGACAAAGCGAACTAGTAAAAAAAAAATACCGCAATATTGTCCAAACAATACCATGAATCAGTCATCAGTCCTTGAGCAATGCCGCTAACCCTTAGTATTGTGTGTGTGTGTGCGTGTGCGTGTGCCTATTCTGTCATAATATGGTGAAATGTGTTTTGATTATTAGTTACATGCCTCATGAGTAATTATTACCCCTAAGTAGTAACATAAGTGATTTCAGTGGGTCACTTTCCATTCAGATTTTTTTAATCCAACTTCCACCAACAACTTCTTGTTATAATATAATAGCATATAATTTACACACTGGGACATGTGGAGCTGCAGCATGTGAGGTCTAGTCAACTGGTGAACTGTTGGAATCATGGAAAAACAAAACGTTTAAAAAAAAAATAAAGGTTGAAGCGTCGTCTCGTTTTCCTCAACCTTCAGGGTTTGGTTGGGAATTAGTTTGCTGCCATGGTGACCGAGCAACTCCTCCTGGTTGTCTTGAGTATATTAACTCATGTTTTTGTGGGCAAATCCACACCGAAATTAGTCTTTGAATGGTGCAGCGCTAGGATAGAGGTTCTTTTGTGTCTTCAGGAGCTCCCCTTGGCTTGTTGTGCCATCGGCTGCTGGGGCCTTTTACTGTGTTACTGGAGCTTGTGTCCCTTCAACATTGAGCTTGGCTAAAACTAACAGGTCAAGAGTGGCATTGGAAAGGGTTGAATGGCCGTCTCACTCAGCGTATTTAACGTGCTGCGCTGATGTAATGCCATTGGCTCTGTTGACTCTTGCCTCAGCCTGAAATCATGAGAACTGAATGGATGTGAACTAACACCGCTCCTGGCAGATTATCACTCATTTTGGGGACTTTTCTGAAATGGTTGAATGTCTTTGCCCTTCGAAGGCAATAATGGGCTCTACTGTATTAATGCACTGATTGTGGTTATGGTTGGGCTGGGTAACTCAAGATGTGAACTCACTGTCATGCATGAAAATGTACAGCTTCGGCTGAGGCACTGGCTCTTTGTATTGCCATAATAGAAAATGTTTGGTTCTTAATGGATTAAGGAGACAAGTCTCAACTGATTCCTCTAGCTTTGTTTACAGTGAGAGGCCCCCCTGGGTCAGGAATGTTAAGGTTGAGGTTTCAAAGGCATTTTCTTTGAGGTGGCATCAAGCCTGTGTGGACATACTACAACTCCCAGGGGGCTATGCACCTGAGCGCGGGCTGAAGTGAAGATACCAGCTTGTTTTGCTGTATGTGAATTAGCCCCTTATTGGCCTGCCATACTGTTTTGGTCTTTGTTTGAAGGTCTGGGTATTTTGTCTGCTCGACGGCCCTTATTTGACTGGTGGATTTAGTAGATTGAAAACCATTGGTTGTTAGATGATATTCCCTGTGGCAGGTTAGGGAAATGTTTTTCTTTTGCGTCTATGTCCAAAACAGGCAAGTAACTCTGAAGCATGTCTTCGTTGAGAATCACCTTTTATTCGCCAAGTGCATTTACACCTACTGAGAATCTTCCTTAGTGCAACGGTGCTGTATCAGTCACTTTGGGAAGCATTATAGATCCTGGCCACGGCATCTTGGAGAGCAATCTGAAGATCTAAATACAGACGTGACCTTCCGCTGTTGGATAAGGGAGGAGAAGGAGGGGCAAGGAGAGAGCGAAAAGGGGAGGGGCCAAAGGTCTGCAGAGTTGAGCCTGTTTCCTCAGCCTGAAGGTTACGAGCAACACGGTGATGAAAACCAGCTGCCTGGGGGTCCCTCAGCCTCTTTAAACCTTAACCCCTGACATCTGACCCCGTCCTCATGACAGGTCATTTATTGACAGGGGGCACAGTGACGTACACAAAATGAAGATAGAGAGAGCTCCGCGGGAGCACCTGCAGAATGGCAGCAGCATTCCAACACTGCGTGGGCCTCGAGACACAGATGTTATATGAGCCCATGGGGACACATCGGGATTGGAGGAGGATGGGGGGGGGGATACTGGGGGGCAGTTGGTGGTGGACAGTGGGTGGAGCCGCCCAGCTGTTACCCAACAGCCCTAACTAGGCCTCCTATCATGAAGGCAGGAGGAAGTGTTAGTGAAACACACACACACACACACACACTGGGGTAATTACCTTGGCAACAGCTCCCCAGGCAACGCCCTCTGTGTAAATATATTAATGGAGTCCGTAAATGCAATGCAAAACGGAAGTGGTCAAAAATCTGGACTTTGAGACTCACCGTTGGCAGACATTTGTTTTTATAATGCAAAAGGAGGCTGTTCGCTGCGCCCTGCAAAGGAGGCTGTTCGCTGAGCCCTGCAAAGGAGGCTGTTCGCTGAGCCCTGCAAAGGAGGCTGTTCGCTGAGCCCTGCAAAGGAGGCTGTTCGCTGCGCCCTGCAAAGGAGGCTGTTCCCTGCGCCCAAAGAGGGCCAGAGACGGTGGCGCCCTGACTGTCACATTGACCTGAGGCTGTGTGTGCGCGCCAGTGTCTTCATGCTCTTTTCCAGACCACCACTGAACCACAGTGGAACTGTTTGACGGCGCTGGCTTGTTCGGATATGTATGTAATGTATGTATGTACTGTGCAAACCACAAATGGATTGGTCAGTGGATGGAAACTAGCTAAATAGATTCTCCGCTCTGCGGCCGCTTTCGTACTCCATTTACCTAGAGAGGTCTAAATTAGTCCTGAGTGCATAAGCATGTCATTCAACCTTTCAGGACACCTGCTGTACAAATGTTTGGAAAAGAAGTGCACACGTGCGTAAACATGCACACGTGCACACTTGTGCTTGGTAAATGGTAAAATGTTCTTTGGAATATTCCGTTTTTGCTTTGGCAACTGCTTGGAATTGAATGAATGAAAACACACTCGGAATTATAAATGTCTTAAGTGTGAGAGCTTCAGAGTGCGTTTGGCTGTTTTCTTTTACAGGTGTTAGCATATTCATGGTTTACAAACATTTTAAGAGTTCACCACTTTTCAATAGACCCAAGGTGTTCTCACCATTATCCCCAGGTATTCTGCCTTTTCATTTTCAGACATATATTTTTTGGCATTTTATGCTTTAATTTAGTTGGTCCCAGCTCTGTTTCAAAGCAAAACTCAGGTAACAGTACAGTAACAGAAAACGGTGGGGAACCAATGCTTTTCATAGATGGGAGAGAGGATATATTTTGGAAGAGCAGTGGGCTGGATTCGAACCCATGCTGCACCAGTACATATGCCCATTGAACCCCCCAGGCCTATTTAGCCTCTTTCATTTGCCCTCACAATAGTCTGACTGGGTCAAAGTGTGTGGAGGTTTTATTACCTGCTAGCTGGGTGCTATTTTTTGCAGAAGTGACATAATGATGAAGCGCTGTGGTCACTCTTTTCCCCTTTCAACCCAAAATCAGTGCCCCCCCCCCCAAAAAAAACCCCCCACAGTACCGCTGCATTCCCGGCTTGGTGGGGCAGAGTCTCCAGGCCAGGGCGATGTCACGCACCCCCGTCAGCCCACCACCCGTAGTCGGGTCACAGGTTCAAGTGCTCCCCATGAGGTTAGGCCCCGGGATGCATGGTGACTGTACGCCGGCCCCCACGCTGGCTATGCTGGTAATTAATTTGTAATGAGAAAGAAATTGCCTGGCCCCAAACCAGCTAGTCTTAAGCACTTGTTACCCCTCTCTGTCTCCCTCCCTCCCTTCTGCCTCACTGTCTCTGTCTGTTTCTGCGTGGGAGAAAGGGAATAGATAGCCTCTCTTAAGTCATCCCTGGCGGAGGGTCTGAGGAGAAGCATTCCTCACATGCTTGTCTCCGGGGGTGGCTGAGGATTTGATGGGCTGTTTTACCATAGTCCCCCACGTACACACACTACTTTATTAGACTTTAGACACTCTGTTATTCAGGAGTGGTACCGCCCTGTGGGGAAATCTCACGCCTTGTTAGTTGTGTCAAGGGACTTGTGAGATGGGGCACTCAAGTTTTGCTCTGTACTGACAAAAATTGTGTAAACATGTAAATGTTTTAGTATAAATGTTTTCTTTCTCCACTGTTCATCCATTCGCATCCGTCTTTTGCATCTGGCATATTGCTATTAGCTTAAACCAAACAGTGTTTCATAGTTGTGTGACAAAGGGGAAGAAAAGGATGCTTCAGCCCATCCTGTGCTACTTAATTAAAACCACTTCCGTGTGTTTTCCATGGTTTCTGGTCAGCGTTGTGGCAGTCTGCATTGATAAGATTTCCTGAGGGGAAACAATCCTGTGAAATGCAGGAAGCCATTAGGAGGCTAGGGCCTCACATCTTTCCCCACTGAGTCAATGGCAACAGAGCCTCTGTGAATGAGCCTGGCTCTAGTCATAATAAAGGAAGGAAATTAACTGTTCTCACACAGGAGAAAGCAGTATGGTTAATCTGTTGACAATTGACCAAAATGGGTTGGGAGAAAAATCAAGAGAAGGGATTCAGTGCTCTTGGGGAGGTAATAGAACATAGCTTATGGTAAAAAAAACACTTCTCTCTATGATAACTTTTTTTTAATTTACCCCTTAACCATTGGTCTTTTTATTTATAGTCTAGTGAGCCACGTTACACAATATGTGAAAGGTTAAAATATGTATGTGCAACCAACAACTCAGTTCAGGTGCGTGGTGTCAGCTGCATGTCACAGGAACATACTGTTTACCATGCTGCCTGGCTACAACATCCTCCATTTTCCTCTCTGGTATTTTTACACTCCTGAAGCATTACAAAAGTGTTTTTTGTTGAGCTTTCACTGTTACAGTGTTTGTGATTGACGGGCGAGCGTGGTTGAATTAAGGTCTTCCTTTCACCCCATGAACTGTAAAGCATTTGTTACCACTCGGTGTTAACTAGCTAAACACTGCCGGAACTTTTGGGATTTGAGTTGCATCCTGAGGTGACGGATCGCAGAATATCTAGCGCACATATGTGGGCTAAATCTAATTGATATTTAGCTCTGCCCAGCTTAAATCTAGCGGTAAGCAGATTTGTGTTGAGGATTTTACAGATTATGTCCAGGAGTTCAATTTCTCTTGCTCTTGCTATCCTCTCATTATCCCAAACGTCCTCTCAACCTGGGATTTACTAGCATATGATGAGGAAACAAGGAAACATGAAACAATAAATTCAAAGCAAAGCCTCTTTCTAGGGAAATGAGATGCAGGCCTGGCATTGTCAGTTACTTCAGTCCCTATTTCCAGAGATTGGTTTTGGATCCTGATTGCAGCTCCTTCAGCCCTTCAGACTAGAAATTCATCAACATCTGTAAGTGAATTAGTCAAGGTAAACCCATCCTAATGGAATCACAGGACTTAGCCATACATTTCGTCATAAGGGTTTTCTGCCTCAATTAAGGTAGAAATGGCGTTACTACGGCCATCTGATGACCTGTTTGGCTGGACCGTGGTCAGGATGAAACGTCCAGTCGAAACGCTCCTCTGTTTGTTCACAGCTGTAAGTCATCCCCATGCAGTCCCATGCAGTCACCTAATTTTAGGTGTTGCTAAGTGATTTCGCATCAAATTTTTTATAGGGCCCTTGTGAGCTACAACTGCCACCCCCGATCACAAATCTGTCTACCCCTTTGGCGTCATGGCTCCTATTTGAATTTCAATTGGCTCTGGATGTATTGTTGTATGGGTGTGTGTTTATGTGAAGGGGCAGGGTTAGGAGTCTAGGAGCTGGTGGGTGTGCCTTTGCAACATTCAGCGTGACCAATGGATGGCTCATTTAGGACTTGTCGGTGTGTTCTCAGGGGGCACATGGGTTTAACTGCTGCCCGCAGGGCGAACCCGGCCTCTATTCTTCACACATCCCCATTTCCCCCCCCACCCCCAACTAGCCTTAGAACACAGTCAGCGCAATCAATAACCCCCACATCTAATTTTTTTTCTTTCTTCTCCACTCCCTTGGCCTGGTACCCCCTGGTTTCCATTTATCAACGGTGCGTTTGATGTCGCTTCATCATTCTCTGTCAACAGCCCAACACCACACTTTGTATAATTCTACACAGTGAAAATATGATTTGCCCCTCCGAGTTGCTGGGAAGCCTTAAGGCTTTTCCCAAGCGTTCAAGAACTGTCCTTATTTGGTAAATATCCTTCCGACAATGTATAATTAATTTATTTTTCCAGATGGGTGTGGTGTAGTCACAGTTCATCGGGTTCCCCAGTTGCCCCCCCGGTGTAGAAAGTCTAATGTTCTTCATTTCAAATCCATTTCCATTGTTGACTCTTAGATCTGTGGTTCGCCCCGTAGGTTGTAGTAGGGCAACATGATTCCACGAAAAGCAGATCATATGCCGTAGCCTAGATGGTAAAGGAGGAATTCAAAGAGCAAACAAATCAAGACCACTCTTTTCTGAGAAACTATTATTTGCACATTCTTTGGAACTCAAGCTGCTACACAAGCAACAATGTTGAAGAATGGGTTCATAATCACTGCTGTTATTACCGGAGATGGGCACTAATATGGAAAGTCTGTCGATATCAATTGCATTTAGAAATGTGATGTCGGTATCATGTTGTATTGTTAAAATGTGTGGGTAAAGTAATAGAAAAAGAGCCATTTGTTTTTCTGCTTTTTTTGTTCTGGCCAGTGTAATGGTTCCTTCAGTAAGCTTGAAAAAAGGAGATAACTAGAACTTTGAGTACTTGAGCGAACATTGAAGTGAATTGACCTGAAATAATGTTACTAAATACAAATGAAACACCAATCTAGAATATAAATACCATGACATTTTATATTGGTAATCTTTTTTGCTGGACCACGTAAGCGGAGCCGGCCAAGAAGAGCGAATGTCTCTTACTGAGTGACTGACTGACCGACTAACTACCCCTTGTTAAATAGCGTAGTGGTTAGAGAAGCGGACCTGCGAACTATAGGTCCCGAGTTCATATTTCCTCACAGGCGAAGCGAAGCACGCATTATGAATTATTCCGTATAGACAAACTTCGCTGGCTAAAACCTCCAGTGACTACATTATAGTAAGCCTGAAATAAAACTTTTTGGTGGATTTTCGAAGTACGCATCTGTGCATGCGTTTTGGGTCAGGATAGACAAACGCATTTGGTGGCTACAACATAGGCTACAGTAGTTACGTTACAGTGAGCCTTAACTAAAACTGTATACGGTTATATTGCGGCTGTTTCTGGCATGGAAAAGTTTATCTTCAGTCTCACTAGCAATTGCTCAATTCTTATGATTATTCCTAAGAAGTTAGTAGATACCAGTAACCCTATTACTGGCTAATAAGCTGTTCAAACGGCCAGTGGCAAAAGCTAACAGTTCATAGACGCTTTTTGTGGTGGAGGTAAACTTAATAAGAAACGTTAGTCAATTTAACACAATGCTCAGTAGTTTTTAACGACTGGTGAAATGCGTAATGCCGTGGCGTTATGGTTAAAGACAATGCCTCTCACGTGGAAGGCTCAAGTTCGAATCTATTGTGAACAACAACATTTATTTATTTTATTTCCACGATTCTCTCGTCGTTTCACTTGATGAAAAAATTAGTTATTGTCACCTTTCTTGATAGTTATTATATCAATGTCATTCACAAATGAAAGAAAAAAGTATGTGGTTATGCCATGAAAGAAAAAAATACGTTCTTATGCCATGAAATGAAATAGCTTGGCAGACTCGCTCACAATTGTTCAATTCCTATGACTATTCCAGTAAGTTAGTAGATACTGGTAAAGCCTATTACTGGCTATTAAGCTGTTTAAACGGCCAGTGGCAAAAGCTAACAGTTCAAAGACGCTATTTGTGGTGGAGGTAAACTTAGTAAGAAACGTTAGTCAGTTTAACTGCATCAATATCATTCACGAATGGCCAATTAACTGTTCAAACGGCCAGTGGCAAAAGAGAATTTGTTCAGGATAGACACAAGAGGGTATACTGACAACCCTCACATGTAGAGCTCTGTGGTGTAGTGGTTAGCGACACAGCCTTTCACGTGGGTGACCCGAGTTCGAATCTCAAGAGGGCAATACTTTCTATTGCGGTCCGGCTGAACTAGGCTTGCCTGGTTTCTGTTATTTTTTTTATTTTTATGTTTGTGTGTTGTTTTTATGTGATGTGCTCCTTCACAGCTGTTTGTTGTTTATGTTTATCAATCAAAGTGACAATAGTGGTGTGTTGGTCCAATAACAAAGGAGCAATATGTCCTGTTAGCAATTGGATGACCGTTCACCAATTCAAGGGAAGATGGGATACGTTTACAGAAACTTAAGTTACTGATGAAAATGATCTGGCTACTAAATGCTACGTCAATTTAGGCTGATATTTATCAGAATGAGTTTGTGAATTATGTGCTGAACACGATAGCATATATTTTGGCTAGCTAGCTAGGTTCTTGAGTGTTCTCCATCAAAGAAGTCACTTATTATGCCAACGGTATAAGAGAATACCAACGACTCCGTGTGTTATCAAGCAGGGCTCAGATAAAAAAACTTACTGGTAAAGTAAAAAAAAAAATACAAAAAAAACTCCAACTTGAATATCCAAATATTCAAGCAAAAAGATATTATTTAAACTATAAAATCATGTCCAATGCACATCCCTAGTAAAAACCCACATCTCTTATCTCTAGTTTGTTTAAAACAGATGCTGCCTGGTTAACTGTCACCTGAAGATGTTCCTTGCCCCAAGTCTGTCGCAACACGATTAAGATTTATACTACAAATAACATGGCAGCGAGAGAGTAAGAGCGGGAGGGGAGTGGCACGCGGAGAGAGATCCCTCTACAACCATTACGCGCACGCTACTACCTTGAAGGCCATATTAGATCTCTTTCCACATACAGCACACATCCATTAATAATGGATAGAGCTCTCCCCCTCCTCTCTATACCCCTCCCCCTACCACGGCCCTCTAAGGCGACGTTTCACCCGCCCCCCCCGCTGTACCTACCCATCCCCCCGTTATTCAGCTTTGGAAGTCGTCCCCGGCAGCCACGGCAGGTGTGCATAGATTACACAGACACGGCCACACAGCCCATAGACGCCTGCCTAGGAATATGTACGAACTGGCGCCGCTTATTTTGTTTTCTCGGGGCTTGAATCGACTCAGCGGGGAGGTGCGAGAGACTGAGGTCGTCAACGGCCCAGTCAGTCCCCCCCAAAGGAAACCGCTGCGTCATCCGGTTTGATGTTGTGTCGGCGTCTCATTGCAACGATACCGTGGCGCCTCGTGTTTTTTAATCGCTATGGCCGCGCCGCGGGTATTATTCATGAATGATTGGTGGGCTGCGGGAGGACAATGGGCTCGGCTCACTGCTTATCTCCGTGAGGGGACTTCCCCCTCGGCTGTTTGGCCTGCTCAATATGTTGACATGGTTGTGATAGTCCACTAGCTGTCAGGGGATGGAAACCATCTTATTTACTCATCGACTGATCTCATTTGCCATTTACTTACTATATTAGCGGTGTCGTTATTGAAAGCAATTATAGCTCTGGAACCAGCCATTGATGTTTCCAAATGACTTAAATATACTCTATTTTGTCTTGTCATTCAACTGGGCCTTGTTCGCTTTGACAGCTGCGTTTTTGGTGTTGTTTACGGCATTGTTGCAGGTCGCCTGCTTCCACATGTAAACAGTGTGTGACCCCCCCCCCCCCCC
>JACXGI010008125.1:0-34783 GCA_016801175.1 Esox masquinongy
CATGCCACGCCGCATTGCTGCAGTAATTCAGGCAAAAGGAGCCCCAACTAAGTATTGAGTGCTGTACATGCTCATACTTTTCATGTTCATACTTTTCAGTTGGCCAACATTTCTAAAAATCCTTTTTTTGTATTGGTCTTAAGTAATATTCTAATTTTCGGAGATACTGAATTTGGGATTTTCATTAGTTGTCAGTTTTCAATCACAATGAAATGAAATAAACATTTGAAATATATCAGTCTGTGTGTAATGAATGAATATAATATCCAAGTTTCACTTTTTGAATGGAATTACTGAAATAAATCAACTTTTTGATGATATTCTAATTATATGACCAGCACCTGTATATATATATATATATATATATATATATATATATATATATATATATATATATATATATATAGCCTACTAATAGTAGATACATATGGTAATGTATTTTATGCTCCCCCTTAGTACTCCTGTCCCTCGTTTTCCATCTCTCCTCATATTCTGCTCACAGGTGATCAGAGATGAGTAGATGGTGCCTGCCCTCCACATACGCGTTGTTGATGTTTGATTATTTTTTGTAAATAATTCTTTGCTTGTTGATGTTAAAATACATGTTTTGCGTTTCAAACTCTGAGTGGCTTCAGTTTAATATGTTGCAGGCTCATTCATTGACCGTAACACGCTATAACAGTATTGGGCTTGTTTTGGGCTTGTTTTTGAAGCTGCGGTTGCTTGTTTGACTCGCGAGAGTGCGCAACATTGGATGCTTCCTACATTTGAACGACTGGCTGCGGAGTTCTACCCATCCACGGAATACGCTGTTAGTTTTACGTTTGCAAAGAAAAATATATCAAGACAGTAACATTATAAAGACATGTTTGTTACAGATAATCGGACACATGGTAGGACTAAAATAATGAAATCTAGTAGTTGACGTTTGATTGTAATGATAAACACATGAAATCGACATATTTGTAACAGATAATCGGACACATTGTAGGACTAAAATAATTAATGCAGTAGTTGATTTTTGACTGTAATTAGAAACACAGATCAAATCGTACACTGCGCCTTTGCCTAAAAAAGACTCGTAAACGACTGACTCGGTCAGTTTTAGCCTATCGTTCAACTGAACGGTTGTTCCGTTCATTTGAACGTCTGCCAGCGGAGTTGTACCCCGACCGCTGGCTTCCAGCTCAGTAGCCTATGCTGTTAGTTTGACGTTCTCAAAGAAAAGTTGATCACGTAGCATTGTAAATACGTGTTTGCAACAGATAAGTGGACGCATGGCCTAGAGTAATTAATGTAGTATTTGATTTTTGATTGTAATGATAAACATAGTTGTAATCATAGAGTAAAACAAGCTTTTGCTTAAGTAGAAAAGACACGTAAACGACATTATGATGATGAGCATTTGTTGGCCCCGGGGGGGCAACGAATGAGATCATAACAGAAAATTGATCCATACCCGACCCCATCCCCCAGCCACACACACACACACGCACACAGAAACACACACTCAATCAATCACATGCTAACTCTCTCACCCACACTCACACATAAGTTTGCCTCTTTTTGGTAGAACTTTTGAACTGTTTTGGAATACCTGGTCTGTAGTATACTCTATTGTAGTATTCTCTATTGGAGTTTAAGTAAATGTTCTTACTACACTATTAATGTGTATGTGTCCTCGATACCTATATTCTGAGGCTCTCAATAGAATCAGTGGATGGAGTTGGGTTAATAGGCCTACTCCTTGAGAAGTTCTGTTGCTACTTTATGATTACGTTTCTGGCTACATTTAAAATCAAAACATATTGATCATTTAATAATTGTTGACAAAGTGCTAAAATCACTGGCGGAGCTTTAATGGGTGTGATGGGTGCGTGGCACCCATGGCTACCAATCACAGGGGCCCCCAAGAAGTGTATCTTATGGTTGAAAAAATTACAGCAAGCATAAAAAAAGATGTTATGATTAATTTGCTACATACTATTTAGTTGACATTGAAGTGATAAACATCTTTTTTTGTGATTCAATAATGCATTGAATGATCGACTAATCTGTGACCTTGGAGTGTAGCCAGCGTTGCCAGATTTTTTTTTAATAAATCGTACTCTTCACTCCGTTACATTTCATCTACTCTTTCGTAACAATTTTGTCTTCAGTCTTTTGTCAAAAAATATTGAGTATTTTCGTTTCCTCATTTGATTTGAGTTTGGGTGTTCCCTCCCGCTCCATTAAAACGGCATCGGAGTGCGAGCACAGACGTAGATAATTAAATAACAGACACCGACGTGGAAAGTTGTCAATTGGAGGACGTTGACGAGGGAAATTCCAATCCCTGGCCACAGTTGCACGACATGATTCGATTTAAATTTAAAATAGGCAACACAGTCGTCATGAAATGTTGTCTTTTTATTCCTAAAGACACAACCATCTATGCTTTCAAAAACTCATCATCATATCTCCGCAAACACATAATACAGATAAGGTTAGCGAACCGGCTTGCGCTACTTAGCCAGCTAAATCCTATTATTACATCTTTTTTGTTAGATTAACTTTTTTGTCATTGAACAAGAACAAGTACAGTATAACGACATGTAATATATCCTAATGATAATGTAATATCCTAGCTAACCTACAATATATGATAACACTACAACGTATTATATTTGTATTAGTGGTTCATTGGGCTTGACTTGAACTTTATTATTTAGTAATACACTTTAGTTAGCAGCAGCATCCACAGTCTAGCTAGCTAGATTTTAGTTGAAAGCAATTGCTTCTAACCAGGTGGCTTAGTTGCAATGCAGTCAGTAATTCCACCCAAGACCTGACTTACTAACAACAAATATTTTATTGACAAGATTACTACACAAGATGAATATATTTTTTTTTACCATTAACATGTATGATGGTCTCAATTTGCAAGAATCTTATTTGCAACACAGATTAATAATAGAATTACAGTATTATTTACTTTTGCAATTTATTTTGCCTCCGCGGCTAAGGTTCGCACCCATAGGAGAGAAAGCTAAGCTCCGCCACTGGCTAAAATGTTTGTTTTCAACTTCCAAATAGGTGTCCACTGATTGATCAATAAATAATTAATTGCTAAATTATTATACCCTATTTGAAGTAGCTGTTTAGTAGGATCATGGTTTTGTATACCATTGCATGAATGACTGCCTGACATAATTTATTATTATATTTATGATTAACAATCAAATTATTAATTACTTAGAAACTAGTTGCTATGAATAAAGGTGCCATCAGTTTTCTTCTTATGAATGACTTGTTTGTCACTGAGTTAGTGTTGCTGATGCAAAGTAGGCCCTTCATTACCAAATACCAAGTAACTAAATTAGGATAAAGTTATGAGTCATTAGCAAACTGTTATTTAAACATTAAACTGTTGGTTACTTTAAAACTAACCTTCATCTGGGTGATCACAGGGATGTGAATATTTGATCTGTTAACTGGTTGCATGTCCGATTAATTGCATGACTCGTTAGGCAGAGAAAAGCTGTTGCTGTCAAACATTGTCTACGTAATCAACTGAGTCTGTGTACTGGTGAAGGGATAGATCAAATCGGCCCATAGATGGAAGGTTTGCGAAGTGATTTCATGCGCCTTCGTAAATGTATTTTTAAAATACAAGAATACAGTATTTTATTTTGATACATAATGTGGCTGCTGTATTTTGTAGTTTATTTTGAAACACTTAAAATCAAGGTATTTGGTATCTTATTTTGAAATACATTTTGATGTATCCTTCCCCATCTCTGGTTGTGCTAAAAGATTACTCTTTGCCCCTGTCTGAGGTCCTTTGCACAGTGGATCATGTTTTTCTGAAGGACCTCTGCATTTTCCTCTGTTCATCCTTCCTTCATTCCTGATCAATCTCCCAGTCCATGCCACTAAAGAACATTCCAATAGCGCGGTACTCACACCACCATTCTTCACCATAGGGATGATGGTATTAGGTAGGTGATGAGAAGTAGTATGTTTTTGCCAGACATAGCGGTTGGGATAAGGCCTAATAGTCGATTTTGGTCTCTTCAGACCAGAGAACATTTTTTTTCATGATCTCAGTCCTTCAGGTAGCATGTCATATGCGTTTTACTCATGAATGGCTTCCAACTAGCCACTCTACAATAAATGCCTGATTGATGAAGTGCTGTAGGGATGGTTGTTCTTCTGGCATGTTCTCCCATCTCTGAAGACAAACTGAAGCTTTGCTAGAGTGAAAAATGTGGGTTCTCAGTCACCTCCCTGACCAAGGCCCTTCTTGATCGATTACTTAGTTTGGGCAGACTCTAGGAAGAATCTCAATGGTTTCAAACTTCTTCCATTTCACAACGATGGAGCCCACTGTGCTCCGGTTAACTTTCAATGGTTTAGCATTTTTTTCAAAGCATTCCCCAGATTTATGCTTCAATACAATTCTGTGTCCACTGAGAAGACTATGATTTTTGCTCCAATATGCACTGTGAATTGTGGGACCCAATGGCGTCGTTAGGCATGGGCGTCTGGGGCAATAGCCCCGGCTCTTTTATGAATAGCCCCGGATCTCAAATTGACCAAAAAACAAACAAAAAAAATAGCCCCTGATCTATGCATCTATACTTCTGATTGCACATTATAACAATGTAGGCGTGGCCGCTAGCATTTCTGTCTGGGGGGGGGTCCTATTGTGATCCTAGCAACGCGTCTGGTGGGACCGCATATAAACAGGTTTGTGCCTTCCTAAATCATGTTTAATCAATTGAATGTTCCACATTTGGACTCTAATCAAGCTCTAGAGACATTTCAAGGATAATCAAAAGATACAGAATGCATGTGAGCTCAATTTGGGGTGTCAAGGCAAAGGATCTGAATGCTTATTTATATGAGATATTGGGAACACCCCACAAGCCTGGCCTCAGAGATGCCCTGACCCAGTCATCTGGCCATAAGAATTTGACCCTTGTCAAAGTCACTCAGGTCTTTGGTCTTGCCCATGTCTCCTAAATCAAACAAGTTGACTACGAAAACTGATTGTTCACTTACCATCTGATCTACCGAGACCTCGACATGTGCCCTTGTTAGGAGATCATCAAAGTTACTTGCTTCACCAGTGAGTGGTCATAATGTTTTGTCTCATCATTGTTTAACCTTATATTAATGTCCAATGTACAATGACCATACCAAGTGTTTTACACACCATACAATAATCTACTGAACTTTGAGGATTTAAATCTCCCATAACAGCTAGTACAAACCTTCCTTACAGATAACCCCTACTCCAATTGTTTTAGAATTATTCAACTATGACAACTTCTGCAGTTTGACCATTGCAATAGAACAGTGCTGGCACACGTGTTATTGCATGAGGCAATTTATAATGTTTTCTTGAGGCATTTGCAAGCAGGATTGTGTACATTATCAACGGATACTCCCAGCCTGTGCCTGACCGTGCATACAGACGTGTGAAAAAGAAAGTACACCCTCTTTAAATTCTATGGTTTTACATATCAGGACATGATAACAATCATCTATTCCTTAGCAGGTCTAAAAATTAGGTAAATACAACCTCAGATGAACAAAAACACATGACATGTTACACTGTGTCATGATTTATTTAATAAACATCAAGCCAAAATGGAGAAGCCATGCGTGAAAAACTAGGTACACCCTCACTGCTTCCATAGAAATTAAGATGCTAAGTAGCAGACAGGTGCAGCTAATCAAATGCCCTTGATTAACTGATCATCAGCAAGTGTGACCACCTCTATAAAAGCTGAAGTTGCAGCAATGATCTTAGAGAAGCAATTGTTGCTGCCCATCAATCTGGGAAGTGTTCTAAGGCAGGGGACCCAGTCTGCTGCTTGTTTTCTATTCTGCCTGATAGTTCATTGCATTCACCTGGTGTTCCAAGTATAAATTAGTCAATATTTAGAGGGCTAGAATGAAAACCAGCGGTACTTTGGGTCCCAAGGCCTGGAGTTGAGAACCACTGTTCTAAGGCCATTTCCAAACAATTTAAAGTCCGTCATTCTACAGGGAGAAAGATTATTCAAAAGTGGAAAACTGTCAAGACAGTTGCCAATCTTCCTAGGAGTGGACGTCCCAGCAAATTCACCCGGTGGTCAGACCGTGCAATGCTCAGAGAAATTGCAAAAAACCCAAGAGTTACATATCAGACTCAACAGGCCTCAGTTAGCATGGTAAATGTTAAAGTGCATGACAGCACAATTAGAAAAAGACTGAACAAGTATGGTTTGTTTGGAAGGGTTGCTAGGAGAAAGCCTCTTCTCTCTGCAACGAACATTGCAGCACGGCTTAGGTTTGCAAAGTTGCATCTGAACAAACCACAAGACTTCTGGAACAATGTCCTTTGGACAGACAAGACCAAAGTGGAGAGGTTTGGCCACAATGCACAGCGCCACATTTGGCGAAAACCAAACACAGCATATCAGCACAAACACCTCATACGAACTGTCAAGCACGGTGGTGGAGGGGTGATGATTTGAGCTTGTTTTGCAGCCACAGGACCTGGGAACCTTGCAGTCATTGAGTCAACCATGAACTACTCTGTCTACCAAAGTGCTCTAGAGTCAAATGTGAGGCCATCTGTCCGACAGCTAAAGCTTGGCCAATATTGGTTCATGCAACAGGACAATGATCCCAAGCACGCTTGCAAATCTACAACAGAATGACTGAAAAAGAAAAAAATCAAGGTGTTGCAATGACCCAGTCAAAGTCCAGACCTCAGCCCGATTGAAATGCTGTGGCAGGACCTTAAGAGAGCTGTGCATAAACAAATACCCGCAAACCTCAATGAACTGAAACAACGTTTTAAAGAAGAGTGGTCCAAAATTCCTCCACAACGATGTGAGAGACTGTTAAAGTCATACAGAAAACGATTACATCAAGTTATTGCTGCTAAAGGTGGTTCTACAAGCTACTGAATCATAAGGTGTACTTAGTTTTTCACACATGGCTTCTCCATTTTG
The DNA here is from genome assembly GCA_016801175.1 of Esox masquinongy. NCBI lineage: Eukaryota > Metazoa > Chordata > Actinopteri > Esociformes > Esocidae > Esox > Esox masquinongy. Next base: position 6,993 of record JACXGI010008125.1, read on the forward strand.
GCTTTGTTTGTTAAATAAATCATGACACAGTATAATATGTCATGTGTTGTTGTTCATCTGAGGTTGTATTCAACTTATTTTTAGACCTGCTAAGGAACAGATGATTGTTATTATGTCTTGATATATAAAACCGTAGAATTCAAAGAGGGTGTACTTCCTTGTTCACACGACTGTATTTACAGTGTATCTAACAGGTAATGTGCCACACTAGAAGTACAACCTGAGGACAGATAACTAAGAGACAAAAAGCAGTAGGTTAATGTCTTATCTTTACAACGCTGATAACCTCTCAGAGCCTGATCCTTATGTCAATACTGAGACAAATATTGAGCCTTGCCTTTATTGGTGTCTCATTTAGTAAGTGTTTGTTTGAATGTATTGTATGTTCACTTTAAGAATCAATGAAATCCATAGAGTTAATTCAATATGAACTCTATATTCTATTTAATCAAGGAAATCATGTAGGGTCATATTTTATATATATATATATTTATATATATATATATATATATATATAAATGTATCTATATATATATATATATATATATACAGCTCCCAAAAAAATTAAGAGACCACTGCAACTTTTTCTTTCCTTTCCAAAAAAGTCGAAAAGGATTGGTTTTGAGTGAGGAACAGAAGGGTTAAAATTAAGAGACCACTGCAAATTAAACGCTTCTTTCCCTCACTCAAAACTTTCCTTTTCAACTTTTTTGGAAAGGAAAGAAAAAGGTGCAAGTGGTCTCTTAATTTTTATATTAAGAGACCTTAATATAACTGTATTTATACAGTTGTCCTCATAAGTTTGCATTCCCAGAATATACTCTGTGATGTGCTTTGGGTCCCTGCTATTGTGAAAATAGCAATGCTGACTGTTTTGAGTACAAGCTAGGACCTAGTATCTCTATTCCTGTGTTGATTAGAAATAGAAGGAATCGAGTGCATGCAACTTATAACGTAAACCTGTCTTATCTGTTAACTGTAACACGTCAACCTACTAGTCCAGAAACCCCTATTACATCTATTAAGCTGGCTTTACTTAATATCAGATCTCTCGCCAACAAATCATTCTTAGTAAATTACATTATAATATCCTACAACCTAGATTTTGTTTCTCACTGGAACATGGCTAACAGAAGATTGTAGTGCTACTGTTCTTAATGAGACAGCACCTGAAAAATTTGGCTATATGAATACTCGTCGAAATGGTAGGAAAGGAGGAGGAGTGGCTGCAATGGTAAGAAAGGAGGAGGAGTGGCTGCCCTATTCAAAGATACATTCCAGTCCAAAGAAAATACACTTGGTAATTTCATTTCTTTTGAATACCTCTGTTTTACATTGAAGGGTACCCACAAAATTTTGTTTTTAACCATTTACAGACCTCCACGATATTCTGCAAAATGTATTGATGATTTTGCTGAACTACTCTCTGTTATATCAGTTGATTATAACTTGTTTATTATTACAGGGGATTTTAACATCCACATAGATAATAGTACGGACAATAATGCCAAAGAACTTTTTGCACTACTTGAGGCTTTTGATCTCAACATGTGAAAGAGCATACACACAATCGAGGCCACATTCTAGATCTGGTTATCTCTAAAGGTCTCGATATTTCCTGTCATGGTTAAAGACTTGGCCCTGTCTGATCATTTCTGTGTCTTTTTTGAATCACTGATCACCCCGGATGTTCCAGTAAACTCTGTTTCTGTTAAGAAAAGGTACATTAATGAGAGTACCAATGCTCAGTTTATGGAATCCATAGCTATCTCTCCAACAATAAGTGCTGAGTCAGTTGATGTACTCGTGGATAATTTTAATGCCAAAATATTGAATGTCTTGGATCGTGTTGCACCGGTAAAGGTGAAGAAAACTGAAAGCAAACAGAAAACACCACAGAGAACCACCATGATGGTAAGCACCCTGAAAAGAGAATGTAGGAAAGCGGAACGTAAGTGGAGGAAAACTAAACTTCAAATCTACTATGACATCTATAAACAAAGCCTTGGTAGCTTCAACAATGAGTTACGCAGGGCCAGACAGCAACATTTATCGGGAATGATTAACAAGAATATCAACAATACCTACACTCTATTTGCCATGGTCGACAAGCTTACAAACCCCCTAAAGCAGATTGCATCAGAACTCATGTCCACTGTGAAATGTAATGAATTTGTATGTTTCTTTAGTGAAAAAATTAAAAGTATTAGATGAACCATCAGAACTACACAGTCTAACAAGGACTCTGTACTGTCACCACGACCACCAAGACATAACTTGGTTATTTTGTCACAATTTAATACAATTGATCAAAAATACCTAGAAGAAACAATTTGACATCTTAAAGCTTCCACATGTTGTCTCGACACACTGCCATCAGACTTTTATAAAACAATTTTTAACTCTATAACAATGGACCTACAGCAAATAGTTAATAGCTCTCTGCAATCAGGCATTTTCCCAACGCCTCTAAAAACAGCTGCCATTAAGCCCCTATTAAAAAAGAGAACACTGGATGCATCTATAATGAACAACTATAGACCTGTATCAAATCTCCCTTTTATAGCCAAGATCATTGAGAAGGTTGTCTTCAATCAACTCAGCAATTTTGTGAACTCAAGCGGTCTCTTGGACAAATTTCAGTCAGGCTTCCGACCTCCCCACAGTACTGAAACGGCCCTGATAAAAGTTTTAAATGATATACGGCTGAATGCTGATTCCGATAAAATAGCAGTTCTGGTTCTATTAGATTTCAGTGCAGCATTTGACACTGTAGATCATAGAACACATAGATAGGCTGGAAAATTGTGTAGGACTCTCCGGGACAGTCCTTAATTGGTTCAGATCTTATCTAGATGGCCGGAGTTACTTTGTCACCATTGGTAATCATGAATCTGATAGGGTGGCTATGACATCCGGAGTTCATGCGTAACAGGTACTACTTGCTCTGTTTTTGCCATCCAGCTGGTCCTATTGCAAGAGGATAGTGATGACCACAGCAGTGGTTTTTATACTTTTCCTCGTTAAATTAGATTTGGTTCAGGTAATCACCTAATCAGTACCTAATTAAGTAAAATGAGGTGTGCCTGTGTTGGAATTTTACAGACACTGGAATGGAATGGCTGCCACACATGTAGAGATGCTGATTTAAAAAAAAATTAGGAGTGGTTTCTTCATTTTTTCCAGAGCTGTATATATGTTAGTCTAGGAGGAGATCCCCCAGGACACCATCTGCAGTCTCATCAGGAGCATGACCAGACGTTGTCGGGAGTGCATACAGGCACATGGGAGCCATATACACTACTGAGTCACATTATGAGTTGCCGTGATGAGTTATTTTCCGTTTGAGTTTGAATCCAGCCCTCAATCTGTTGGTGATTTTGGTTTCCGTTGACTGTTTTTACGTCATTTTGTTCTCATCGAATTACACAAAGTACAGTAAAGATTTTGATCTTTAAAATAATTTGTTCATCGAGACCCAATGTGTGATTAAGAGTTCCCTTAATTTTTTTGAGCAGTGTATATATATATATATGCACTGCTCAAAAAATTTACATTGCTACTGAAAATATAAATATACACCCAGTGTATACAAAAAATATACACTGGGTGACAAATTAAAGAAAGTGATATGTGTCTCAGTACGGCTGGCAATCACGAGCCGCCAGAACAGCTTCAATCCACCTTGGCATGGATTCTGCTAGTCTGTGGAACTCTGCTGGAGTGATGGAACACCATTCTTTCAAAGGATATTCCTTCTAAAAGTTATTCTCTCATTTTGTGTTTTGATGATGGAGGTGGAGAGTGCTGTCTAACACGTCGGTCTAAAATCTACCATAGGTGTTCTATTGGGTTGACATCTGGTGACTACGAAGGCCATAGCATATGATTCATTTTCATACTTATTAAAACCATTGTGTTCCCTTGTGCCCTGTGGATGGGGGTATTTTCATCATGGAAGAGACCACTGCCATCACAATAGAAACATTTCACTATCGGATAATGGTTATCACTCAGAATAATTTTGTAATGACTTTCAGTGACCATCCCCTCTTAATGGGCATGTGGATCCAAACCATGCCAGGAAGATGCCCCCCACAGCATAAGAGAGCCTCCGGACCCGCAGTAGAGGTCAAGCATTCAGACTTGTACTGTTCTCAATGTACGCCACACTTACCAACCTTTCAAGAATATGGTGAAGGATGAGTCATTGGACCATATCCCTTTTTTCGACATCTCTGTAGACCAGTGCTTATGATTTTGCACCACTGAACACTTAAATGTGCATGTCTTTGTAATGAGGGGTTCATGCACTGTAACCCTACTATAATATCCCTCTCTGTGTAGTTTTAGACAGACTGCTCTTGCTGACACAGCCTGATCAGGTCCTGCATAAGAAAAAGTGGCTCTTCTGTTTTCCCTAACATAGCGCAGTAGTACACAACCATCATGGTCATCGAATGTGCACTTTCGACCACCATATCTGAACCTATTTACTGGTATAGTTATAGATCTAAATTGAAATATAACTGACGTCACTGTTTCTGTTGAAACACTAACCAGTGGAGCAGTCTTTGTGACGGAAGCAGCTGCCATTTGTGCTCCAATCATTTGAAAATCACTTAGATTCTTTCTTTTTGCCATCTTGATTCAAAATTGAGGTCAACTGGGCTTGCTCAGCATTTTTATACATGCCACAGAGGATGACAGGATTTTAATTGCATCTTATTAATTGTATCATGCAGGTACACCTGTACGGAAGCATCTGCATTCGTTATGTTCCTCCACTCATTTACTCAGATTTTTCCTTTAATATGTCACCCGTCTGCATATGTACAAAGGATATCAGGTCCAGTAACTGTCTTGTAATTAATTCAGTTAGATTTATCTTGTGTTAACTGTGGAGTTGAAGTGACCAAGATTCTGCAACAAATTGTTCATTAATATCTGCTGTAACGGCTGGACACGCCCTGTGCCGTGCCGGTTGTCACTTTTCTGTGTTCTGTTCTAGTTTTTCTGTTTCTTTGTTCAGTCTAGGCTCGTTAGTTTATTGCTTTTACCTGTGTCTTGTTTGCCCCCTCGTTATGTCCCTATTTATGTTCCTCCAACCCTAGTGTTTTTTGTCTGTCATTGTTGCTGTTGTGGTTGATGTTCTTTGAGTTACTCAGATAAGATAACCTTTAATTTTTAACCTCTGTGCCTGTGTCCAGCTGCTAACTCCTTTTCAAACAAGACATCTACATAATATCCGTTTTAGAAGTGTGCTCAGAAAGATATCAGCTTTCTGGGGCTTTGCAGTAGTTTTTAGCATACTGGTTGCTGTAGCATGCCTAAACATTTATAAGGAGCAGCATGTAGCATATTAAAAAAGTTCAACAGCGGAACGTTTTTGTGTTGGACCTGCTTGAGAACGCTCATAGAGTAAGTATTTTGATATTGGCACTGGTGTACTTTGGAGTCGTACTTTTTCCACTTATATCAATCATGGTATTATCAGCATACCAATGAAGCTGATCAATTACCTACTTGGATTGTGGCCAAGGATTGTCGGTAAAACTTACAAATCTTGCACTTTGCCCAGTATTAATGTCGTAAAGGGTGTTGGCTGTCAATCGATAATACTAGGAAATATATTTGGATGGGAACTGCCTTGCAATGAACTGTCGCTTTATCAGGGTGTGAAGTCAGTCTAGTATAATAAAGCTTTAAATGGGCCGCACTTGACAGTGTGACTCACATCCACATGCTTGAAATGTCAGTCTGACTAGATATAATCTGTTTCATCTTTTTGTTATGATTTGTGCCAGGAAGTGAGACATAACGTGACCTCAAGTGGCTCATTGCTCTAATGTTACAGTACAGCCCAACAGTCATGTGCTTCCATCTGAAATCTCCTATTTGGAAAATCCTACACATGATTACTTAAGACAAAATAAAACTAACAAGCGATTCCAGCACATCGAAACACTTGGAGTCCTGAACCTACATTTGTATAGGATTGGTGGTGGTATGACTGAGATGAGGGGGTGTCACTTTAATACAAGGTGAGGTCACTAAGAACAGCTGTTTTTGAAGGAGATTAGCCATTAAAATTAGGTGATCATCTGACAATTGTTCCTCGTTAAGAAGTCTGTCATATTTATTTCTTAGTTATAGTTGGGGCTACAGATTGAGGTAAGGTTTTTGAAAAAATTTGAATGAATAATACAGCCATAACCAAAAGTATTGTCACTCTGGCACCATTGCCACGCCTGCCTCCTGTCCCCTTCCGCTCCCACACTTGGAGTCACCAGTCTGCTAGCTGCCACCAACTCAGCACCCCTCTCCTGCACTCCCCTGGTCATCAACCCAACGCCCTATTCATCATCCACTCACAGACTGTATTGTCTTCCCCATGTCTCACCTGTGGTGAGTTGCAGGTGCCTGTGATGTGAAAATCACAAATTAAATAAAGTAAATACCCACTGATGAGTAAAGCCTGTGTTTACAAGAAATCAACCCCTTTCAATACACCCACAGGAAATGATACAGTTCCTTGTAAATACAAACACTTTAAAACTTTAAAGCCATTATGAACACTTTAGTTTGGCATCACACTACACAAAATAGTGCCGATACTGTAATCGAATAATGTAAAATAAGTAGTGGTATGCATTTGGCCCCTTGAGGATATGCAAAGGTGGCAAAGATTTTCCAAGGGCAAGAGGAAGAACGTTGACATTTTGCTCATCTGCCCCACAGCCCGATTTTGTGAGATCACAGTGAGTCACTTAGCAACGGAGTAGAAGGGGAAGGCAGAGCCAGTCAGGAAGAAAGGTGGACAGCGAAAGACAGGATGTGGTATGTGATGAGAGTAGGGTGGAAGAGACATACACAGGACAAAAGGGAGAGAGATTTAGGAGAGACGTTAGGGTAAAAGTAGAGACATAATATTTTGATGGCGCATGACCATCTGGGAAGTAAGGTTGGGTTGGAGCAGAAAAAAATAATACTAGAAAGGTTGCAGCCGGCAGGGTTGGGGAGTAGTGGATTATAAATCAATGGTAGATGTAATCCGTTACTTACAGTGGGGGAAAAAATTATTTGATCCCCTGCTGATTTTGTACGTTTGCCCACTGACAAAGAAATGATCAGTCTATAATTTTAATGGTAGGTTTATTTGATCAGTCTATAATTTTAATGGTAGGTTTATTTGAACAGTGAGAGACAGAATAACAACAAAAAAATCCAGAAAAACGCATGTCAAAAATGTTATAAATTGATTTGCATTTTAATGATTGAAAAAAGTATTTGATCCCCTCTCAATCAGAAAGATTTCGGGCTCCCAGGTGTCTTTTATACGGGTAACAAACTGAGATTAGGAGCACACTCTTAAAGGGAGTGCTCCTAATCTCAGCTTGTTGCCTGTATAAAAAACACCTGCCCACAAACACAATCAATCAATCAGATTCCAAACTTTCCACCATGGCCAAGACCAAAGAGCTGTCCAAGGATGTCAGGGACAAGATTGTAGACCTACACAAGCCTGGAATGGGCTACAAGACCATCGCCAAGCAGCTTGGTGAGAAGGTGACAACAGTTGGTGCGATTATTCGCAAATGGAAGAAACACAAAAGAACTGTCAATCTCCTTTGGTCTGGGGCTCCATGCAAGATCTCACCTCGTGGAGTTGCAATGATCATGAGAACGGTGAGGAATCAGCCCAGAACTACACGGGAGGATCTTGTCAATGATCTCAAGGCAGCTGGGACCATAGTCACCCAGAAAACAATTGGTAACACACTACGCCATGAAGGACTGAAATCCTGCAGCGCCTGCAAGATCCCCCTGCTCAAGAAAGCACATGTACAGGCCCGTCTGAAGTTTGCCAATGAACATCTGAATGATTCAGTGGAGAACTGGGTGAAAGTGTTGTGGTCAGATGATACCAAAATCGAGCTCTTTGGCATCAACTCAACTCGCTGTGTTTGGAGGAAGAGGAATGCTGCCTATGACCCCAAGAACACCATCCCTACCGTCAAACATGGAAGTGGAAACATTATGCTTTGGAGGTGTTTTTCTGCTAAGGGGACAGGACAACTTCACCGCATCAGTGGGACAATGGATGGGCCCATGTACCGTCAAATCTTGGATGAGAACCTCCTTCTCTCAGCCAGGGCATTGAAAATGCGTCATGGAGGGGTATTCCAGCATGACAATGACCCAAAACACGCAGCCAAGGCAACAAAGGAGTGGCTCAAGAAGAAGCACATTAAGGTCCTGGAGTGGCCTAGCCAGTCTCCAGACCTTAATCCCATAGAAAATCTGTGGAGGGAGCTGGAAGGTTCGAGTTGCCAAACGTCAGCCTCGAAACCTTAATGACTTGGAGAAGATCTGCAAAGAGGAGTGGGACAAAATCCCTCCTGAGATGTGTGCAAACCTGGTGGCCAACTACAAGAAACATCTGACCTCTGGGATTGCCAACAAGGGTTTTGCCACCAAGTACTAAGTCATGTTTTGCAGTGGGGTCGAATAGTTATTTCACTCATTAAAATGCAAATTAATTTATAACATTTTTGACATGCGTTTTTCTGGATTTTTTTGTTGTTATTCTGTCTCTCACTGTTTAAATAAACCTACCATTAAAATTATAGAGTAATCATTTCTTTGTCAGTGGGCAAACATACAAAATCAGCAGGGGATCAAAAAATTTTTTCCCTCACTGTAATGAGTAAAAAACCTCATCGGATAACAGATACTTTTGAAGAAATATACATTACTTGTTGGATTTTTTTTTTTTAATTCAGAAAGCAAATATAAAATAATGACACATTGCATGGGTTCTAAGATAGGCCAGCATTATTCTAATAAATGATTGTCTTCAAAACATAATTTATGCTTCATAACCAAAATTGACACGATGCACATGTTGTTTTGAATAATGATCCATATTGGAGCATAGCCAAATTAATGACAGAGAAGCACTTGCTTAATTTTCCCAGGTTTTGGCTGGTAAAAACAGGGTATGCATACATTTATATTAGCCCCTCCGTAGCAAATACAGTTTAGTTGTTTATTATGGACTCCTGTTTCCCAGAACCTTAATAATGTTAATAATAATAGTAGTTTTGGGGGCTACTTTATGTTTAAACAGCTGTAACATGGCACTGTCATTAATAGCTTGGGATGAAAATGTAAATAACTATGTTATATGGAGTTTATTAATATATTTTCATGAGCAAAGAGGATTAGTAGACATTTACAAGCAAATGTATTTGTTTTCCCAGCCGGAAGGACTGCACTCTTTGACCTACCTTGATTGAGCTCATAGATTCCCAATACCGCCATAAGGAGCATAATTGATTACTTAGCACTGTGGGCTGATACACAAGTTAACCTAGCACTGACATATTACACATTTCATATAATCAAAATAATACAGGGCAAATGTTCACAGAACATACTGAAGTAGATCGCAATGATTTGGAAACATACATATCTACATGAAATCCATTTACGGACAGCAATTGAAACTGTAAAATGTATCTTGTGTTAAATGTTGTTCCATTGGTAACATTGTTGTCATCTAATGTAATAGGAAATAGGAAAGCATACAAAAATAATAGCCAGTAATTGGAAAGTATACAAAAAACAATGTTCACACGTTTTCTTAGTCAATCCACTTTACGCACACTTTTGAATCATAATCATTTAGTCACTGCTTTATTGTTCTGCATCCCAAGGGCTGTAATGGTAGCTACTCTACCATCAGATATAACTCAGTGTTTAATCAGTGTACCGTCCAGATGGTTCAATATAAAAAGCTATTTCCCCCTTGCCCATTGAACTAAACATTAATTTATTTTACAATTTTAAGTGCTCTTGTTTCCAGCATCATCCAACTATCAGTGGCTGTATCCATGACACCACCCACTCCACTCAGTTTGAGAGAAGCTGTATGAACTGACTGAAACAAGCAAGTTTGAGAACATCAGGACTGATCAAAACAATCAAAGTTACATTTCTAGCATTTGTCTGTGGATATGCCTACTACAGACTACTGAAAACCAAACGACAGACGAATTTGAACTTGTTTTCATATGATTTGAAAATTATACTTGCATGAACAGTATATTAATAAATTATTATTATCATTGTCAACTACCTCTTTCTCTGCACTGTTTATACTCTTTATTTTTTAATCCCATTAGATATTTTTCAGAGCTGATCTGAATGCTCAGAAAATAGTGGGGGAAAATGAGCTGCCTGTATAACCACAGCCAGATAGCTCTTTCAAACCCGTTGTAGTATTATGGTACATTTTGTAAAGCTTATCAGTATGGCTTTTGTGTCTGTAGAATGTGGATATCAATGGCCACGTCACAACCGAGGGATGGGGTTGTAGCCCAGAAATGAGTATTTAATCATAATAAGAACTATAGTTATTTATTTTATTAATTTCTTATGCCCTTCATAATGTAATAACGTCCAATTCGAGGTTATGGCAGCAACTCCCGGCAGGGTCAGAAGTGTCAAAGATCAAGTCGGGTCCTCCAATACACATCTCATAAAACTGCTCTGTTTATTCCAACCAGGAAATTTGGAAAGAAGATCTATATATAGAAGATCTATGGAAGATCTATAGCGCATTCAGGTCATGTCCTGTAAAGGCTGATATTAATGTTGGCCTACCTTTAATAGACGCACCTTTCAAAAGAGTGCGGTGTCATCGTCATGGCTGTTTGTCAAAAGTGTGCTTTTGCCACTACAGTGTGAATTATGTCAAAAGTCAAACCATATTTTGAAGAGAGAATGCAGTAAATGTAGCCTGTACCTGAAATGCACCACATGCGCTATCAATGGTCCATGTTATTTGTGATCCCAGCTAGAACTGTTACTGAAAACAATGGTGCATAAAGATACCCTCAGCTTTGCATCCTCATGCATAAGGTAATAAACCAAATTGTGTCATTTCTTTGTCAAATTAAAATATTTTGAAACTCATTAACATACATTCTTATCCCATTGAAATTGGTCTTACTGGTACATAACATCTGATTTTATTTTATTTGACAATTTAAAATATATTAGTAATGTTACACCAAGCAACAGATACACACACCTAAAATCTTCAAGGATGTAACACAATAAAGTCCAAGACCTGTTTCTATTGTGGTCCTCATCAAAGGCAAGGAAATCAGGGTGACACACAAGGTTACATAGTCACTTGGTGCCATACACTCAAAAATAATGTTTAAAACATTAGAAAATCACATCAACATTCAACGTTAAGTCATCAACACTTGTGTGTGGTGAGGTAAAGTTAGAAAGCAAACATATCGTGCAGCTTTTGTAACTTGAAGCATTTGGGTCTGAGTCAGAGGCGTTTACACCCGGCCACCATCCACAGCAAAACTTTATATAATTTAAAGCTACACACACCTACTACTATCCCAAGTAGGGCTGTCACGATATCAGATTTTCACTACACGATTATCGTGGCCAAAAGAATTCATGGTAACAATATTATCGCAGTATCTATAGAAAATTATAGAAAAAAAATTAAGCCAAATCAGTCAAATTCATCTTCAGCTTTGTTTAATGTGTTCTTTTTTCTCTTTTTTGGCAAATTAATTACACTCAAAATACGAGTGTATGGAGGTGGAGAGAGTCTGTAACCATAACTGTACACTAGGACACACACAGTACCAGTCAAAAGTTTGGACAGACTTACCCACTGGGGTAGAAAATGCATTGTTTGCTCGGTTATGGTTATACCACAGACAGGATAGGCTATAAAAACAAGAATTCCAAACCAAATGTTGTAGCTAGCTAGATGTTATACATTTAGCTGCTATGGCTATTTGAAAATACATTGATTCTGCTGTTACGCTTGTAGACATTAGAGGATGGACTTCACCAATTTCTCTTTTAACAAATACTATAAATACAAGTACTATAAATGTGTTTGTTGCAAAATCTGGGAAGAAAAAAATATACAAAACCCCATCCAATTCTTCTTGGGATTTAAATCTAGAAAATGGATGGTATTCGTCCACTCCATGCCGTTGTTGGGGTACACCCACACCATCGTACACTGAAAAGCTGGTAAAAAAAATACTGCCTATTCTCTCCTGTAGTTTTCTTTGAAATATTTGGCTACTTCAGTATATCGGTGAATTAAACAAAGCGCTGTAGTGTAATTGTTAGATTGAACAGTTACTAATGCACCATTGAAAGTAATTAGACCCCATTTTACTTTGACTATCCCTTATTTTTATAGTACTTCTACTTATACATAGTATAAGTATAGTTTGTCAAGGTCTAGGTGGATTAGATGATAAGCGAACAATCAGTTCTTGTAATCAATGTGTTGGATGCAGGAGAAGTGGGCAGGAGTAAAGACCTGAGCGACTTTGACAAGGGCCAAATTGTTATGGCCAGACAACTGGGTCAGAGCATCTCTGAAATGACAAGGCTGGTGGGGTGTTCTCGGTCTGCAGTGGTCAGTACCTAGCGACAGTGGTCCGAGGAGGGTCTACTGTGGCACAACTCACAGAAAATGTTAATGATGGTGCCCATGATGACCCCTGTCCACCATCGAAGGTGCCTAAAAATGGGCACGCAAGCGTAAGAACTGGACATTTTAGCATTTGAAAAAGGTAGTCTGGTCTGATGAGTCCCTTTTTCTTTTAAATGACTTGGACGGCTCCAGGATGCAATATGGAAAGACGACTAACCAATGGAGGGATTGTGAAGCTCTGGGCAATGTTCTGTTGGGAAACCCTGGCTCCGGGCATTCATGTGGATGTCAATTTGACATGTACCACCTACCTAAACATCATTGCAGACCAGGTACAACCCTTCATGGCAATGGTATTCCCTGATGGCAGAGGCCTCTTTTCAGCAGGATAATGCGCCCTGCCACACTGCACAGACTGGCCCTCATTTATGAAACCTTTTCAGAAAAGATCTCAGATTTGAACGTTTGGAAAGACTTACGATCATTTCTAAGTGTGATTCACGAAACTGTCGCACCTGGTCAAAATGAGCGTAGATGTAATCTCAGATTGATAAATCGGATAAAGCCATGGACGCGAGAACGCGCTGCACCTGTCCTTAATTACATATGACACACCCGTAATTTATGCGGGTGTGGCGATCAGCCACCTATGAATTGACAGATTTCAACATAAATTATAGCCTGAAACGGCTAATTAACCATTCGAGATGAAAGGTGATGAAAGATGAAATCAGCGCAGTTACGGAACACTTTCGCATCTCAGCCCAGAGCCGAAGTCCTTAAAAAGAGCAAGCTCCGCCATCATTAGGATAACTGCTCGACCCAGAAACACTGGTTTATTTATCCTCCCACTAGTCAATTTAAGACCTGTTAACTAATCAAGATGCCTGCCACCGAAATTATAACGACCGTTTATTATCTCCAAGTATGTCAAAACGGCATGAGTGACTTAGGATAAGCAAGGCAAAGCAAGTTTGTCCAGCGCATTTCAAACCATACAAATGCACGAACAACAGAAATAAGAGAAAATGGAGAATAAATTAAAAGTGAAATAATTTAATACAATAATAGCCTACGGTAGTGATACAGTATTTAATTTTGTGGCACGTTTGTATGTTATATTCCTCGTCATCTTATTTTATGTTACCTATAATTATAATTATAATTGTGGTTGTTGTTACTGAGGCTGTTAGGATTGTTGTATTTCATGATGATGATGACTGCGGTGAAGTTAGCTTTATATTCAAGATTCGGAATTTGATCGTCAATACCTCATCAACGAAACCTGCCAGAAAGACAGCAATTTCATATTTTGAATCTGCTGGCGATAGCGAACTAGCAACACTCCATGTTTTCTCTGTTGCGTTCAATTTGAAAAAGACGACGTTACAGTCTTGTCTATGACGGATTCTCCGTGTATTCTCAGTTAAGGGAGCGTGTTAAAAGTGCATAATATATGTAGTTTTTGCTGACAAACGCCAATTGCATTGCAACCAAAAAAACATAAACCAATCAAAACAACTAAAAAGAGCTCAGAATTCGGTGCCCTACCATTCACATGGTTGTTGATTTGCATTATTAAAAAAGTAAAGGTATAAATACTTTTATTGCCTGTTACTAAAATAAAGGTCAGTACTTCAGACTGTGGGTCAATAGTATTAAGATAACATGCAAGTCTGCTAGAGGCTAAGTAGAACTAAGAGATATTGTAACTGCATTAGAGGAGGGGTGACAGGATCCTTATCTCAATAGAATAGCTGGGAGCAAGAACAGACCAATTTGGAATTCGGTAATAAACTGGCAGAATGCCAAATAAGGGAAAAGACGCTAAAGCTAGAAGTCGATTGGTTGGAATAACAACAGAGAAACCCGAAGACGGCAGATGCCATGAAAGATGTGTTAAACAACATATATCTCATTTATATATGGTAGGAACCGTGCCCTGAACCATAAAATTTAGGGTAGGGGGGCTCATGCTATAAGAACTGTGTGTGCTGTGATTGTGTCAGACTCTGTTGGACTGAATGCCACACTGTCTCCAGATATATCTGTATGAATAAAGATAATTGCCGGCACTGTGATTTTGTCTCCTCTTAATCTCTTCTCATTAACCAACTCGGGGAAGTACTTTAGGTCGGTACTTCAATACCTAGGTATTTTAGGTCGGTACTTCAATAAGACCCAAGGTAACTTTTTTAATAGACCGTCAGGGGCAACTGCCCTACCATGAACATCATTCAGTATTATAATTAAGGAAATTAAAGATTAATATTATTTAAAACATTTTAATTCAGAGACATCTCAATAGCTCTGACCCAATAAAACGTCTGTTGAAATAACCAACTGATATTACTTCAGGGACTGCTGCTCTACCATCAACACCCTTTACCCTTTAGTTTAGTTACAATTTTTCATGTTTGGAAATTGTTAATAGTTTTTAAAGCATCTTTCCATCAAAATTTAGCAATACCTCTGACCCAATAAAATCTATATGGAAATAATCCAGGGAGAGCAGCTCTCCCTGATATAGTTTCAGGGAGAGCTGCTCTACCTTGAACATCCTTTAGTTTGTCTATTTTTCAATTTTGGACATTATTACTAGATTATAAAGCAATTTTTCATTAATTCTGTTCAATAGCTCGGACCAAATGAAACCTACATGGAAATAATCAACTGATATAGCTTTAGGGAGAGCTGCTCTGCCATCAACATCCTTTAGTTTGGCTATTTTTCAATTGTGGACATTATTACTAGTTTATAAAGAAACTTTTCATTAATTCTGTTCAATAGCTCGGATTCTAAAAAACTTATATGGAAATAATCAACTGATATAGCTCCAAGGACAGCTGCTCTACCATCAACATCCTTTAGTTTTCCAATTTTCCAATGTAGGAAATTATTAATAGTTTATAAAGCTATTTTCACCAATTATGTTCAATAGCTTGGACCCAATAAAACTTATATGGAAATAATCAACTTATTTAGCTTCAGGGACAGCTGCTCTACCATCAACATCCTTTAGTTTTCCAATGTTCAAATATAGGAGATCATTAATAGTTTAAAAAGCAATTTTTCACCAATTATGTTCAATAGCTCGGACCCAATGTAACTTACATGGAAATAATCAACTGATCTAGCTTCAGGGATAGCTGCTCTACCATCGTCAACCTTTTGTTTGTCTATTTTTTAATTTTGAACATTATTAATAGTTTATAAAGCAATTTTTCATGAATTCTGTTCAATAGCTCAGACCCAATAAAACTTATATGGAAATAATCAACTGATATAGCTTCAGGGAGAGCTGCTCTACCATCAACGTGCTTTAGTTTGTCTATTTTTCAATTTTGGACATTACTAATAGTTTATAAAGCAATTTTTCATGAATTATGTTCAATAGCTCGGACCCAATGAAACCTACATGGAGATAATCAACTGATATAGATTCAGGGAGAGCTGCTCTGACCTCAACATCCTTTAGTTTGGCTATTTTTCAGTTTTGGACATTATTACTAAAGGATGTTGATGGTAGAGCAGGTCTCCCTGAAGCTATATCAGTCGATTATTTCCATTTAAGTTTTATTCGGTCCAAGCTATTGAACTGAATTCATGAAAAATTGCTTTATAAACTAATAATAATGTCCAAAATGGAGAAATAGACAATCTAAAGGATGTTGATGGTAGAGCAGGTCTCCCTGAATCTATATCAGTTGATTATTTCCATATAGGTTTTATTGGGTCCAAGCAATTGAATATAATTCATGAAAAATAGCTTTATAAACTAATAATAATGTCCAAAATTGAAAAATAGACAATCTAAAGGATGTTGATGGTAGAGCAGCTCTCCCTGAAGCTGTATCAGTTGATTATTTCCATATCAGTATTATTGGGTCCAAGTTATTGAGCATTTTTGATTGACAAATTCTTTATATACTATTAATAATGTCCAAAATTGAAATATTGGAAAACTAAAGGTTGTTGATGGTAGAGCAGTTGTCCCTGAAGCTATATTGGTTGGTAATTTTGATACGAGCTATTGACATTTACATAAACAACTGACGTTTTTCATCAACATGACCAGATAATGGTGCACTTTTACGACGGTGCCTAAACCCTCACATCGTAGGAATGCACTTTTTCACGTTATTTTCGACTCTGAAAGATTAATATGAAACCGAAATGGAAAAACAAGGAGTTTTGCTTGTTCGCTATCGCCAGCAGATTCAGAATGTGTAATTGCTGTCTTTCTGGTAGGTTTCGTTGGTGAGGTATTGACGTTCAAATTCAGAATCTTGAATATAAAGCTAACTTCACCACAGTATGATGATGGTCTTTTTGCGAATAAAGCATGATCTCGGTTTACACGGTCTCCGACCAGACGTGAGTTTGATCGTAAGGATACGACAAAGATGATAGAGCTGGTATTTATCAATGACTGTGAAATGGTCGTACGATCATTTTAACATCAAATCTGATGGTACGCAGGCACGTTTCATGAATGAGGGACATTGTTCGGGAATGGTTTGAGGAACATGATGAAGCATTCAAAGTGTTTTGCGGGATGTGCTGCACCAACATAACCAATCCACGGCGGCTCCACCTCACAACTTAAAAAACTTAAAGGATCTGCTGCCAAGGTCATGAGCCCGACAACACAGGAACCCTTCAGGTGTCTTGTAGAGTTAATGCCTCGGTGGATTGGCGCTGTTTTAGGGGCACAAACAAAATATTTGGCAGGTGGTTATAATGTTTTGGCTCATCAGTGTACATCAGGCAGATTTTGTAAATTTTTTTTTTTTGGATGAACTTGTCGGACGTACACTGTTGAGCCAAAACATTATGAACACCTGCCTCTTATGCTATTGGTCCTCTGCGTGCTTCCAAAACCGTATAAAAATGCACTGAAAGAATTAGAAGATTGATTTTTTTCCACATTAACAACATTATGAGAGTTTAAGCACCTTTTTTACCACTTCACATTCGCAATAATACCTATTGTACCTAAAAACAAATTATCTGGATTTTGGATTGTGATTCTCATAATGCAATAGATCTGAATTGGGAAAGTACCATGGTTATAGCCTTGAAGAGTGACAGTACCTCCACGCACTTAAGTAATAAACTGCTATGGCATCATAGGGCTGGCAGGGAACCTAGCGGTTATGAGCTTTAGATCATTAACCTTAAGGTTCCTGAATTCAATCCCTGAGTTGGTAAGGTGAGAAGTTACAGGAAAATCGTCCTGTATTTCCTCCTATCAGTCGCTGTCAGTTAAGCCTCCGCCAATTTACTAACATGGAAATGCAGTACATTGGAAAAAAATACTGTGAGGTTTAATTTCAACATTAAATGTTTAATTGTAAATTATTATTTCTACAGTTAGGTCCGGAAATAATTGGACACTGACACAAGTTTGGTTATTTTGGCTGTTTACCAAAATATATTCAAGTTACAGTTAAATAATGAATATGGGCTTAAAGTGAAGTCTCTCAGCTTTAATTTGAGGGTATTCCCATCCAAATTGGAGGAAGGGTTTAGCAATTACAGCTCTTTAATATGTAGCTCCCTCTTTTTCAAGAGACCAAAGTAATTGGACAATTGACTCAAAAGCTGTTTCATGGACAGGTGTGGGCTATTCCTTCGTTATATCTTTATCAATTAAGCTGGTAAAAGTCTGGAGTAGATTCCAGGTGTGGCATTCGCGTTTGGAAGCTGTTGCTGTGTACCCATAACATGCGGTCAAAGGAGCACTTAATGCAAGTGAAAAAGGCTGCAAAAAAATAAATCCATCAGAGAGATAGCAGGAAAACAGGAAAATTAGGAGCGGCCAGATCAACAGTTTGGTACATTCTGAGAAAAAAAGCACTTGTGAGCTCTGCAGCACAAAAAGGACCAGACGTCCACGGAAGACAACAGTGGTAGATGATCGTAGGATCCTTTCCAAGGTAAAGGAAAAACCCCTTCACAACATCCAGCGAAGTGAAGAACAGTCTCCAGGAGGTAGGCATATCATTATCCAAATCTACCATAAAGAGAAGACTTCACGAGAGCAAACACAGAGGATTCACCACAAGGTGCAAACCATTCATAAGCCTCAAGAATAGAAAGGCCAGATTAGACTTTGCCAAAACTTCTAAAAAATACACCCCAGGTCTGGAACATTCTTTGGACAGATGAAACTAAGATCAACCTGTACCAGATTGATGGGAAGAAACAAGTATGGAGAAGGCTTGGAACGGCTCCCAATCCGAAGCATACCACATCATCTGTAAAACACAGTGGAGGCAGTGTAATGGAATGGGCACGCCTGGCTTCCAATGGCACTGGGTCACTAGTGTTTATGGATGATGTGACAGAAGACATAAGCAGCCGAATGAATTCTGAAGTGTATAGGGATTTATTTTCTGCTCAGATTCAGCCCAAGTCGGCAAAGTTGATTGGCAGCACTTTACTTTACAGATGGACAATGATCCAAAACATACTGAGAAAGTAACCCAGGAGTTTTTTAAGGCAAAGAAGTGGAATATTGTGCAATAGCCGAGTCCATCACTAGATCTCAACCTGATCGAGCATGCATTTCACTTGCTGAAGACAACTTAAGGCAGAAAGACCCACGAACAAACAACATCTGAAGACAGCTGCACTAAAGGCCTGGCAAAGCATCACAATGGAGGAAACCCAACGTTTGGTGATGTCCATGCGTTCCAGACATCAAGCAGTCATTGCTTGCAAAGGATTCTTGAGAAAGTATTAAAAATTAACACTTTATTTATGATTGTGTTAATTTGTCCAATTACATTTCAGCCCCTGAAATAAGGGGACCGTGTATGAAAATGGTTGCAATTCCTAAACGTTTCATACAATATTTTTGTTCCACCCCTTGAATTATAGCTGAAAGTCTGCACTTCAATTGCATCTCGGTTGTTTAATTTCAAATCCATTGTGGTGGCGTACAGAGCCAAAATTATGAAAATTGTCAGTGTCCAAATATTTCCAAACCTAATTGTATATATTTTGTCCCCAGAATTTATTGATATCCAATTTGCAGTTATGGACCGGCTTCATCACGACAACTCTCAGCGGATTAAATTTGAGATGTTCCTCCAAACGTATTATCCAACCGAATATATTATAACCTTGATTTCAATCATGTGTCCAAGCCACCACAAGCAGTTCCCAGAGAGTTACAAAACAAGGCAACCATATTCAAAGACTACCCCCTTCCCAAACAGATGGTACTGGCCAATTGAACTGCTCTCTCTGGGACCACTGGGATATTTATGGGCAGGATTAGAACCCTGGTCTCCCAATCACGCAACTGAAGAAAATACTTTAACACTGCCATTTATTTATAAAACGGTTTTAAAAATGCCTCGCTTAAAGGACACAACACAGAATTTTTAAGTGAATTTTAAACCGTGGCCACATGATTCCTAAACAAATAAGTTGCTTTTTAACATACTTAATAAAAAAGTTGTGGTGAAATGACTTTATTGTAAGTGATATTCTATCATATCATGTTACTAACTCATTATTGTTCATGACATTATTGGTCATATTTCACATAAAAATTGGAGACAATAGACATTTGAACATTTTATTACATTTTCCAGATAGCTCACTAACATTAGCTGACAAGTACAGAAAACAAGTGCTAGCTAAGGATATAGGCAAAGAATCTTCCCTCAGATAGAAATAGGAGCCAAATGGTTCACATGATGCCTCTTTACACTTGCTATTTCCACTTCCCATGTGTGAAGCAAATGCACTGGGACAATGTTTAGCCTGTTATCTACTGCAATTTTCACTTCAATTAAACAACTGACTTTGACCTCCAAAACCAAATCATTACACAACTTTTTACACAACTCATTGGTAGCATATTTTGTAAAAATATAATCTTAATACAAGTGGATAATTGCTTGGTATAAAGTTGCTTGATGCTACTTCTGAAGAAAGTTAATTTTATAGCTAAACATCTTATAATGTTGACGTTGTTTGATTGAGGGGTGTTCATAAACCTTTAACTTGCTAACCGTTGGCATTGCTATTGAAATAAAGACAATGAAATAATGGTGAAGGGAATCTGGGCAGCTTTAGAAATATCATCACAATTCCAAGCCTCTATAGTGTAAAATAGACTAAGCAGTCAACAACTTTTGATCACCCGATTACAGAAATGTAAAAAAATTACTACAGTGATTCTTTATTTTAATCCAAGGTATAATTTGAATCATTGAAATGTACCATAGTTTTTGCCTTGATGTATGATGGTGCTGCCATGGCTGAATTTAGTTAACAATTCTCATTCAGCACGTCTGTTGGCAGTGAATGCTTCAGAGACACACGTAAAATGAATTTAAAAGGTTTATTACTATTTTAGCAAAACAGAATTGACATTAGATTGGTTGTTCTGTAGGACACATTATGTTCTAAAAGAGAAGCTGGGATCAATACTTTCGTGTCAACCAATCAAAACGTTTGTGAGTTATCTGACTGTCAAAATGTGTATAACTGCAGAAAAGTGTTTTTAAAATTGTTATTTGTCTTCGGGGAAGAAACCCAGACCCCTGCCTATTTTGTCCCTCTCCCAATGTGTGACTAACAAACACGCTTGTTACTTTTTATTTCGTTTTGACATTTCAAGCACAGATTTGTGCAAGGTGGTAAGGATATGACAAAATGTTTAAAAAATGTGGTACCCAGTCCCCCAAGCACCATTACAACACTTCATAACTGTATTAGAAAATAACTAGATAAGCAATAAATTACATCAACATCTTTAATACAGGAGTGAACACTTGGGCATTGAGATATATGGTGCTGGCTGCCATTTTCAGGATGAGATCTATGAGATAATATTAATTGGTAGTTTTCCTTGAATTACACATCACTCGGTCATATTGCAGTCACCGTGGCCTTGATTTAAAGGGGAGAATACAGTCTATGTATATATTTTTTATTGACAACCCCTTATGGCAGCAGTTGATGGTGGCTGGATAAGTGTTGCATCTTTTGCCAAATTAACTAAAAACTGATCTTGATTAACAGTTGAAACAGTG
Source organism: Esox masquinongy (assembly GCA_016801175.1). Taxonomy (NCBI): domain Eukaryota; kingdom Metazoa; phylum Chordata; class Actinopteri; order Esociformes; family Esocidae; genus Esox; species Esox masquinongy. The sequence goes on from JACXGI010008125.1 coordinate 28,554, forward strand.
ACCCTTAAACTGTATTTTGTACCATGGGTTAGGTGTACCATTACACACCTAGTGGCTGTGAAACAGTAGGGAGATGGAGCTGTCTTGAGCTTGGTTCTCTTTCAAAAGTTAGAATGTGATGGAAAATAAAAAGTCCTTGCATGTGGATTTCCTCAGATATTCTGAACATGTGAGGAGGATGGGGGAAGTGGCCCCCTTCAGTCCTTAATCAGATTTTGTTATGGGTTGCACTGGTCCCCTTGATGAGAAGGAATGGCCAGTAGGAGCACAGCCAATCAACTTTCCTCTCTCTCTGTCTCTATCTACCAACCATCTCTTCTCCCCTGATCACCTCTGGCTGACTTACAGTCATTGTCACATTTTAATGAGACATATATTCCTGAGACCATATGGCCCTTAAATGAGTCTTATCGACTCAGTTGTCTTTGAGGGAGAGAGAAGAAATTTATTCAGTGATCAAAAGGAATCTGTCCCCAGATGCTGTCCAGTGTGGCACCTAGTCTCTGGCCTAGGAATCTTCTAGTTTTCCCCCTTTCTGGTCATACATTTTTAAATCAAGAAATGGTCTTTTATGTCTCTTACTCGTGATGGAGAGAAAATGAGGAAAGGGTAGTGAGGTTTATGGCTGCAGGCATTATCCCAACACCATGGTATTGCATAATTTATACTGTGATATTTATATGCCACTTCCACTTATACCACATTATAGTGTGAATCATGAAAATGTTCCATGGTTTTAAACTTGACGTATAATGCTACTGCCATGGTTCTGTCATTCTACTTACAAGTAACCATGGTATTTCCTAGTTTATAATATGATACTTCCATTTATGCCAGGTTCTAATTCATGTGATTATGTACCAATGGTTTTAGTCTTTAAGTGTGATGAAACATATGGGGTGTAGTGAGAAATAAATGCAAGTAAATGCAGTTCATCCACTTTTTGCAGATAAATGCACTGAATCAACTGGCCATCAGAGTTTGACCATCTATTTGTATTTTTTTTATACAGTGAGATGGTAGAAATGGACTATGGTTATAGCTTTGAAATATGACACTACTGCAATTCACTTAAGCAATAAAATGTTATGTGGCCATAGCGCTGGCCAGTAAGTTAGTAGAAGGTTGCTGGATCAAATCTCAGACCTGATAAGGTGAACATTGACAGGAAACTACCATGGTATTGCACCAGACCTTTGACAGCTCCTGTAAGTTTCTCAAGCGTTGGCTAAATTTAATCTTTTATACAAGCTATAAGCTACATTGGGTGTACTGTCTAATATGCATTACATGTTATCAAGCTTTTCAGCTGTATCTTGTTAGCATTAATGCAATGGTTATGTGGAGCTTTCTCATAGCAGTAATGTTTACATGACTATACAGCTCCACAGTGAAATATTTTCAAGCAGTGGGGAAGATGTGATCACAGATACAGCATGTTGAGATAAAATTCTGTTTGTATTTTGTTGCTGCTATTAATTAGGCTGCACGGAAATCCACATTTTTTCAGCAGTGAGTCTATGCAATTCTAACTCAGTCAACCTTGTCAGTGTAATATGCTCGTGGTGCATGTTGGTGCCAGTACAGGCATGCAATTACTGCCACTGCCACCGGCGTCGACATTGTGCCAAAGGTCCAAAGCCTAGTTGAAAGTGTAAACTGTATCTTTAAGGCACAAGAATGTTCACATGTTTAAGAAGACTTTTCCTTAACCAAAATTAGAAAAAAATATTTGATGAAAAAACATGAAAATCCCCTAGAAAGTAATATTGTCAAACACCCAGCTTCAAGTTTTGCTCAAATTGAATATTTTGTTTGATATACGGTATCATGACTGACATTGCAAAAAACATTTTGAATTCTAAAGAAAATGCAGGAAGAAAAGGAAACCAAAAAAACTGTCGGACTCTCACCATTTAATGGAAAGGACACATAATAAAACATGAAAGCATTTGTGTTGTACATAATGATTTGGAATGTGCATAAGTAAAATAAATAGAAATATAACCTTGTGAATGAATTATTTAATGAGTTTTATGACCAAAAGTTGACAACAATGTGCCTTGGGTTTATTAGCTCCTGGCTAGCGAATAGGAGACTACTAGCAGAGTTTGACCAAGCCAAGCACAAGCTATATTAACATGTTACTGGCATGTTCTAGTCAATATTTCTTCCCAGTATGTAATGCCTACTCTGACAATTGTGTGTGCAGTACCTAAATTTGCCCTGCACTCCATCTAAACTCTAAATAGAAAGGGGGTCAAGGGGTTCTTCACAATGAAAGTGTGTTCATCCTCAAGTTCATCCTCAAAGAACCATTTGTAAATCCTTTTAGGGTAGATTTTTGATCAAGTATATTGTTCATATTGTTGAGTAACAAATATATTGTCAAAGTAAAGGATACTTCAAGAACCTTTTCTTTTTAGTGCACAACAATAATTTTGGCTAAAGGTAAACTTTTGGGATGGCTAATGAAAAACCTTTGAATATTCGAGCAAAATGTTGGCCAAATTTAATCTCTCTCCATACCGTCCCTGTATGAAAAAAGCAATGTTTTTTTACCCACTTTACTGATGTATGTATATTTCCAAGCCCTAGTGTAATCTGGACTAAACAATTACACTAGGACCCATGTTTCAAGTAATCAACCTCATACATGCGACCAAATTGACTGAAATAGTCAAAGCATCATAATTCCCATAAAACCTAGTGGCAAAATGCGAAACTGGTTTGTTGCCACTAGAATACTGGCATTTCGCCATTCATTTTTCCCATAAGGGATTTTAGAATCACTTCAAATAAGGTCTGTGTTTCGTGTAGAAATAAGGTCTATGTTTGGTATATACTTTGACAACTTCGTCATCTTGACAACCGTTTAAATCTTGTCGGAAAAACGTGATGAATGTCAGCACATTTCCTTCAATTACCTCAACAACAAAAATGCACATGCTAAATTGCAACATAGAATACCCAATGTAAGACTACAATTCCATTGAATAAATGTTGCAACGTAATTTCTAACTGACGCAGAGAAGCTAAGGCTGAATCTCAAATCGCATACTACATACTACGTACTACAAGCATGTACTTCACGGATAATGGTAAAGTATGTACTGTTTAGTATATAGTAAGCTAGTATGCCAATATTGGGGCTGACTGGGACATACTACCTCATCATAAAATTGCGTCTCAACATTAGATTTTGTCGATCATTAACATCAGTAGTTAATATAGGGTTTATTCTGTCACTTTGCTTATTGATTGACAGGTGGGCGGGACCTCCAGATTTGAGGGTGGGACTTCCGGTGTGTATGTATGAGCAATTTGTGAAATCAAAATCCGTAAAATAAGTCAGCGTTAACCTTTGAGTTGCATTATATGTCAAAAAGTTACAAACGTACCCAGAAGGTTGAGTTTAAATTTGCATGAACAACGCTGACTCATTGACAGCTTGAGATATGTCATTACAGACAAAATGTTTGTAAGTGCGTCTTATCAAATTGTACAACGAGCATTAACGTGAGAATGTTTTCTACACAATGGTAAATTTTTTTAAAAGGCAACAATGCTTACGAACTGTAGTGTTTGTGAGTTCGTAAATACCTGTGTGTGTGTGTGTGTGTGTGTCCTCCGGGTATTGAATGTCGTGAATTTTTGTATGCTGTATTTTGGACTTATGTGGGTTAAATGTTGTTTTGAAGAGATTAATGGCAATATTAAGATAAATGCGGGCTAGTGTATGAAAGTAGCTGAGTTTGTCATTAACCTTTTGGAGATGTAATGGTTGTGTTGTCATTATTAAATCCATGGTCAGTTGGACTGTGCGGTTGTGATTTTAAGCAACATCGTGAACAGATACTTTTTGTGTAAGTCTAAACATTTCCAGGCATTTTCAGCATTGTACTAAAATGTTAGCACTACGACAATCCGCATATAGCTGAATCTTTGTACTCTATATATCAACCAACAGAGTGTGGACTCGGATATGTTGGCGACTACTACAACTCCATAATGGCTTCAGTTATGGAACCCCCCACCATTTGGCTGTACAGCATTGTTTTTTTTGTTTCATTGTTGCCCCATTACATAGTGCTTGAAAGCTGAAGGTAATACATCTTTTACAGTCAACTCATCAAAACTGTGATGTATGTAAATGTATGTTTGAGTTAGAATATTATTTTAACTTGTAAGTTGATCGTTATTTACACGTTAAGCTCTAGAAATGGTGAGTGATAGTGCTAATAACAGACCAGACACTGAACAACCATCAATCATTACACATATCCAACAGACCGAACCTAACACTACTGCACACAGTGATAGCCCCATAGAAAATACACACATCACAGCGAAAAGACCCTGCATGTTGTGATCAGGGTCCCCCCATCAAGATAAACAGTAGGAACAAAACCTGTTAATCTTCAAATTACACTTGAACACGCCAATTAATTGATGCACAGCAGTACGGATATTAATCCATACATGCAAGGTTTGTTAACCGAGAATTGTAGCCCACATTTTTTGGATGATCTTGTTGACTCCCCTAAAAACTCTGACGCATACTCATTACAATAGGCTGGCTGCTTTTGAAAGGTTCAGATCATTAACATAACGGGGTGGTGGTCAAGGTGATATAAGAGTAATACAACGCAATCAACTAGACAATGTGGAATTACAGTCGGTAAATGTCCAAAATATTGGTAAAGTTGATGATTTTGGTGCATTCTATGCTCACATTATGGAAGGCTTGGATACTTAGATCGTTAAAGCTTCAGACTTTGTGTTAGGATCTGCTGATCATCTCCAGATCGAGTTATTTCGTGAATCTCTGATCTCCACGGTACATGTGACCATGAGAGCTGATGAATATAATGAACACAAGTTTGGAGGGGTTACTCAAAAGTGTTATGCAGAGTATTGCAGAGCTTTTGGCTGATGAATCACTAGAACTATTGGTACAAATTGTCAACAAGGGTGGGGGCAAGGCTCAAACAATATTGCTAGATCAGATTTTCACAAAAAAAGAAAGCAATTATATATAGTGTTGAATAACGATTCTATGTGCTTTTCAGTTTGTTTATGTTGAACCCACAGTACACATATGATGAAGCCATGGCAAGTTGTGAGCTACATACGAGTGCTGGTTTAAACGCTAGATAATTGTGTGACATTTGCAAATATCGTCCGGTTTGAACAAATGACAGGGTCTAAAATAGTTGTTTTTCATCAAACCCGTGATGGGCATTTTACTAAGTTTCAAAACAGCGAGGACAACATCCTAGAACCTAGAAATGTACTGCGACATGAAATAGTTGCAAAGTTACAGTACTGGTGGATTGGGCTGCTAAGTATTGCAACTTGTAAATAATTGTGGTTTGGAAATGTGTTTGTGTTGGTTTTATGTTGCAATTATACTGGGTGACCACTGCTGGAGGTGGCGCTGCACTTTTTCCGGTTTAGTGGGAGAACACACTGTGTGTGGTGTCCGACCTCTGATCCGGGAGAGGAAGTAAGCCATCTTTAAAGAAGGAATGGGTTTTGCCAAGCACATGGGTGGTGGTGATAAAAAGGGTGTGAGTTTGTAAGTTTGACAGGTGTCGTACTGCCTAGTGTGAATCAAAAAGGAAATTGTTAATGGTAAGTGTATAACAAGTGTATCTGTAAAGAACAGAATGCAAATCTGACGGGCCACGAGCTCAGCAATGAAATTAAAGTTAACACAAACTCAGAATTTCAGCGGATGTTGGAATTCTTGAATGCCTCCTTGACCACCCTGTTACAGACGGAGTCAGAAGTGGGATCCTGATATCAGTCGCTTACAGTCTTCCACAACCAATATGGCAAGTCTAGAAGATTTGGTCAAAGCTCTGGTACACAGCACAAATGCCTTCGTGCAGAGTCAAGAGGCAACAAAACCGATCTTTTCTGCAGACGGCATCACAGCAACTGGAAGCCAGTGAAAGGCAGCGAGAGGCAACCATGGTGCAGCAGTTACAGATACAAGCTCTAGCGGAGAGACCAGTTGTCATACCTACCAAACTCACTAAAAATAGCGGAAATTAAGCCTCTTCTAAAAAAATCTAATCTGGATCCTGACATATTAAACAATTATAGGCCAATATCGAACCTCCCGTTCCTCTCAAAAATCCTAGAAAAATGTGTTTCCCAACAACTGAATGCCTTCCTGAAGACAAATAACATTTATGAAATGCTCCAGTCCGGTTTCAGAC